>CAWUFW010024983.1:0-51591 GCA_963921515.1 Calotriton arnoldi | reverse complement strand
AGTGGACACCTTGCACCAGAACCGTCGACTCTTATGGTAGATAGGTTTAAGACAACCTTTTAAAAGCTATCCTAGTGGTAGCTGTGGAAGCAACTAGGCTAAGTCTCGGAGAATGTAAAGCAGCTTGTTTTACCCATATAATCTCTTGAATCACCAAATGAAAAGACACCACACAGGTATATATATAAATATATAATGTATTTATTTCTAAATAACTCTCTACTAATCTCTTTGTAGAGTTAGAAGACAAACATATGCACAAATCAACGTTTCACAATAAGTTAAGCACAAATATGGCTGGGGCCCTAGGGGCGTACCAGACCATGTACAGAAGTGAGAGCACTGCACAGGGACAACGGCCTTGGGAGACAAGGCCTAGGGCCTTCCCAGAGAGTGCAGGGGCCTCTACGAGGCCACCCAAGGCAGGTAAGTAAAAGGACCCACGGGGGGCCGCGTGCTGGACACCTTGCACCAGGGCAAATCGACTCTTATGGTAGATAGGTTTAAGACAACCTTTTAAAGAAAGCTATCCTAGTGGTAGCTGTGGAGAGCAGCCTTCAGGCTAAGTCTCGGAGGAATGTAAAGCAGCTTGTTTTACCATATAATCTCTTGAATCACCAAATGAAAAGACACCACACAGGTATATATATCAAATATATATGTATTTATTTCTAAATAACTCTCTACTAATCTCTTTATGAGATTAGAAGACAAACATATGCACAAATCAACGTTTCTCAATAAGTTAAGCACAAAATATGGCTGGGGCCCTAGGGGCGTACCAGACCATATACTAAGTAAGAGACTTAGAAACAACGACTTGCAAGGAGACAAGGCCTAGGGCCTTCAGAAGTGCTGGGGCCTCACAAAACCACCCAAGGCAGGTAAGTAAAGGACCCACGGGGGACGCGTGCAGTGTGGATACACAGGCGCGAATCGCCGTTAACTTCAATGGGGCAAGTCGCGGTTGGAAATAAAGAGTTTTAGGATACTTCGGGAGAACCTACAAGCAAGTCACTTACAGGGTAAGTAGTTCTAGGGCCCACACCCACAGGAGCACCGTAGTGCTGGAGTTACCTCACCCAGGGAAGCCGGGTGCACAGGTGTCCTTTGGTGTCGGGTCGCGGCGTCGTTTTCAATGGCGAACAAAGAAGACTTGCTGCTTGCGGGAGCTGAAGAAGTGTCCGGTGGAATCCAAGCCTGGATTCTGAAGAAGGATGACCTGAAAGCAGAGGGGACAGTGTTCAAAGTCACTTGGCAGTGACCCGGGGCAAGGAAGATGGATGCCCACCGTCGTCGGTCGCTTCAGGTCGGTTGCAGGTGCCTTGACTCTTCAGCCACGTGGTCCAGGAGGCGTCGACGACAACCAGGAGCTGGATTCGGTGTGTCCCTCGACGTCTGCAGCTGACTGCGGTGTCGGCAACTCGATCGGAGCCAACAAGCCTTGGCAGCCACAAGTCTCGGGGAGATGAAGAAAAGTCGATGGCGCAGACCAGCAAGGTCTGTGGAACTCACCCAGCGAGGGTAAGTCAGGGCAGGCCTGGAGCAACCAGGGGAGCCCTTTGGTTTCTTTAGGAAGTCTTCTGGGGACCCACAAGCCAGCGGGCAAGGGATCGCAAAGACACCTCGGGCGGAATCACTCAACAGGGGCCCACGGTCACTCGGGACGGTGTAGGCCTCTGATCTTCGGAGGGATTCCTGCTGGAGGTCGGGACCACACGTGGTCCAAAGCACAAGTTCGTGGAACGTTGTGAAGGGGTTGCACTCGACAATAGTGCACGGTACCCAGGGGTCGCGGTTCCTCGTTACTCGTGGGGTCCACTTGCCTCAGCTTCGCTGGGGACTCACGATGGCCTGGGAGAGGTCAGGAAATCCACTTCTTGGGCTGCAGGGACTTCGCACTCCGGCGGGAGCGGCGTAGTTTGCGACCGTCGTTGCCGTTTTTGGTGCCTGCCAAGCAGGGGAGTCACTCCTTGACTCCAAGGGAGATTCTTCTGTCTTCCAAAGGTAGTGGAACGTCGAAGGGCCAGGATTCTTCTGTAGAGCGTCGTCCAGGGGTTATCTGCTTTGCAATGGCAAGGTTCCCCCTCTTATACTAAAAAGAGGGGATGGACTAGCTCTATGACCCCACCTATGGGAGGGTCAAGGGAGGGGGTGGCTACACCCACTTCCCTTTGTCCAGTTTCACGCCAGAGCAGGGGCAGGTAGCCCCTGAGCTGGTTTGAACTGGCATATGCACAGAGGAGCCTTCTGCTCCCCCAGTGCAGGACTTCAAAGCACTCTAAGAGTGCACCCACCCAGCCCCAATACACTAAACCCTGTCTGGAAGGTGGTTACACCTCCCTGTGACAGGATGCCTATTGTTGGGCTTCCTCCACTGTGAGTTTCGGTCATCAGCAGGAGGGCAGCCCAGTGTCTGTGACTGGTGGCATCCATTTTGTGATGCCAGGGCTCTTTAGGATTCTACCGCGTTTCCACAGCAGGTACATGTCTTATCCCTCTAGAAGGGTGGAATGCTACCCCCGCCGCCAAGATTGGCGGGGGGTAGTATTCCAAGATGTTTGACACCAAACACGACATGTTTTGATGCAGCCATTCCAAAGTTAGCATTTACCGCGAGGATATAATGCACTTAAGAGTATATGGTTTAACCGCATCCACAAACAGCACCAGAGAATGGACTCTGAGAACTGCAGAGGGGCCCTGCTCATGCAGAGGCACCCCCTCACATAGAAGCCAAGCACCCTGCCCTCAGGATTGATAGGGCCTGCCTTAGGGGTGACTGATAGGTTTATATGTGTGTGCAGGAGAGATATAGGAAACCTATATCTCAGTGAGGGGTGCTAGCACCACCTCACCCAGGCTGCAGTAGCAGGCCTGTGGTGTCAGATTTAGTCTGCTTCCCAGGGGTGGCATAATACATGCTGCAGCCCCTGGTAGGCCTGTGAAGTACCTATGCCCTTGGCACCTAAGGTACCATATACTAGGGACTCATAAGGCACCACAGTAACCAATCACTAGTGCACCTAGAGTGCACTCCATGTCATTTAGAGAGAGCAGATAGACTGGGGCCCTGAATAGCAGGATCCCAGTCCAACTAAGTCATAAACCAGCAAAACACCATAAAAAAAGTGGGGGCAACCATATAGTCAGATTCCACCTTCCTACATAACCCCCCCAAACGAAAGGAGATAAGGCTAACCTTGGCCAGTTGAGCCTTTATTGACTAAGTGGCCATATAAGGAAGCACCTGCACTAGCATGGTTGCCCCCTGTCTGATGGTCCACTAAGCAATCCCTCACCCTAAGGGTGTGAGAGGGTCTCCACCATGGGGAATCACTACCTCTGGTGTGCTCTGGTAAAGTACAAGGCTGGTGAGGTGTCTGAGTAGGGAAGTGAGGCCCTAGGAAGGTTGGCCTCAGCTTCCTCAGATCACTGGTCACCATGTATGCCTGTCTTTCCATGACTGAGTTGCATTTTGCTCTAAGGGTCAACCTTTGGCTGCCTACAGCTGGGGGTTGGGTCCCTTTGAATGGACTACTGGAGGGACATGGCAGGTTTGGAACCTTTTGGTCCCAGGTTTGCCCTTGCCTAACAGAGTCCTTCTGGGGGAGGTCCCTACATAAAGGTATGGGGGATCCCTCAGTGGGTTGAGGAATTTTCACCTGGCTAGGGCTACTAGACTGGGTGCCCCTTATCTGCTGATGGGGGGTTCCTCTGGACAGGGGGCCCTGGGAGGTCCACTGACCTCCCTGACCTCTGCAGCCCTGGGCTGACTGAGGCAGGGTAGAGAGGGGCAGTTTACCTGCTCCAGACTGGGTACCACCTTGGAAGGGTCCTCTGCCATCAGGGGTGTGGCCAGGCCAGGCCTGACTACCTCTGGGGCAGTTCCTTCACTAGGGGTAGGGTCAGTTCCCTGAGGAGGCTGACCCTTACCTACTGTCTGGGGGAAGAAGACTTTTCTTCAACCCTTGTGCTCTCTTTTGGGGGAGAGTGGGCCATTCTTCCAGGCTCCATCTCTCCATAATCTTGGGCTGGGGCTGAGGCCGTCACAGCCCCCTAACCTTTACAGGGACACCCAACATCTTCAGATGGGTTTGGTGTTCAATTTCAGCCCAGGCTGAAATTTCCAGATCATTGCCCATCAGGCAATCTACAGGTAAGGTTGGGGACACTGCCACTCTTTTTGGGCCTGTGACCCCCTCCCAGCTGAGATTGACTATGGCCATGGGGTGATCTGTTCTGACACCATCAATGTTGGTCACCTGGTATTTAAACTCAGGTAAAAGCTGGTGAGGGGGACTAGTTTCCCTGCCACCATGGTGACACTAGCCCCTGTGTCCCTAAATGCCACAGCTTTCTGACCATTAATTATTGGCTCCAGTCTGTACCTGCCCAATGCTGTGGGACCCACGGTAAAGGTGGCAAATCCTATACCACCATCAGAATCTGAGGAGTCTGTTGAGGGGGTCCTGTCTAAACTAGGGCCCACCTCTGTTCCTCTTGCAAAAGCACCTAACTTTTTGGGTGCACTACTCCCAACTGGAGGATTACTACTGGTAGTACCAGGAGGGGTGGTAGTAGTTGTTGGAGGAACATTTTCTTTATTGCCATTCCTGGGACAACTGGGATCAGATTTCCAGTGCCCAGGCTTTTTACAGACATGGCAATAGGGTTTCTTTTCAGGAGAGGAAGGAGTTTGGGACCCACCCCCAGAAGAGGAATTTTGGGGCCCTGTAGTGGACTTATCCTTGGATTTATCCCCACCTTTCTCTTGGGACTTGGTAGAATCTTTCTTGTGGTCACCACCCTGATTCTTAGGCCTTACTCTGGTTCTGACCCATTTGTCTGCCTTCTTTCCCAATTCTTGGGGAGAGGTCAGATCAGAGTCCACCAGGTACTGGTGTAAAAGCTGGTTTTGACAATTATTAAGGATCTGTTCTCTCATCATTAGATTATAAAATCCTTTGAAATCAGTAACCCTACTGCCAACCAGCCAACCCTCCAGAGCCTTGGATGCACAATCTACAAAGTCTGTCCAGTCCTGAGTCTGTGCCTTCTGGGTATCTCTGAACTTCAACCTGTACTCTTCAGTGGTTAAGCCAAACCCATCTATCAGTGCACTCTTCAGGACCTCATAATCGTCAGCATCCTCTTCTCTAACAGTGAGGAGCTTGTCTCTTCCTTTATCTGAAAAGGAGAGCCACAAGATTGCTGCCCACTGCTTTTGGGGGACCTGCTGTACTCTACAGGCCCTCTCCATAGCAGTTATCCATTTGTGGATATCATCCCCACTCTGGTAGGGAGGAACAACCTTGCTCAGGTTCCTATGGTCAGGGACATATTCTCTGCCTCTAGGGACACTGTTGCTGCCACCAGGGGGTTCTAAACCCTCCCTTCTGGAAGCTCTCTGGATCTCCAGGGCTTCTCTATCCAGTGCCAACTGCTTGGTTCTGAGGGCCACTTTGGCTTCCTCATACTGGAGCAGTTTGCACCTTCTCTCAGAGGAGGCCTCTCTTAAGTTAAAGTATGAGCTCCTCTCCTGGACAAATTCTCTGCCAGAGTGATAAGAGTGCTCAGATTCCCTGGAAGGGGATCTGTGCCTCTCATCCACTCTGCCAGTTCTCTTAGGGAGAATTCCTCTGTCCTGTTCAGGCTCCTTGAAGCCTGGCCCTTCAACCACAGAGTCTTGGTCATTCGGATTGTCCTCATCTGACCCAGATACTATGATTGACCCACCCACTGATTCAGACCCCTTAGCTCCTAGAGCCAATTTAAGGTCATCTGCTGTCAGCAGATCTATCAGGTGTAGTGTTGAGGGACTCTGTCCTATCCTCAGGTGTCTGTCAACACACATGGCTCTCAAGTCAGAGAAAGCCATGTCCTTATACTGAGGCTGAGTGGATCCACTGGGTCCACCCTTCAAGGACATTCTAGTGTTGTGCAGTGTTGTACTACCTACACTAGTTTGTGGCCTACTGATCCTAGCTTGAGCTGTGGAAAGGGTGTGCTATCCCTTGGCACACAGCTCTAAGTTCAGTAGAACTTATTGATACTAAGCTTGACTTTATATGTACCTTGAGTACCTATAATGGTTTTCAGTTAGTAATTCAAATAGAGATTTTCTGGTAAAACAATGGCAAGCTGGAATCCCACACGCTGCCCACCAATGTGAGAAGTTGGCCTGGTATATGCTGTTCACTAATTAAAGTGGACACCTTGCACCAGGGCAAATCGACTCTTATGGTAGATAGGTTTAAGACAACCTTTTAAAGAAAGCTATCCTAGTGGTAGCTGTGGAGAGCAGCCTTCAGGCTAAGTCTCGGAGGAATGTAAAGCAGCTTGTTTTACCATATAATCTCTTGAATCACCAAATGAAAAGACACCACACAGGTATATATATCAAATATATATGTATTTATTTCTAAATAACTCTCTACTAATCTCTTTATGAGATTAGAAGACAAACATATGCACAAATCAACGTTTCTCAATAAGTTAAGCACAAAATATGGCTGGGGCCCTAGGGGCGTACCAGACCATATACTAAGTAAGAGACTTAGAAACAACGACTTGCAAGGAGACAAGGCCTAGGGCCTTCAGAAGTGCTGGGGCCTCACAAAACCACCCAAGGCAGGTAAGTAAAGGACCCACGGGGGACGCGTGCAGTGTGGATACACAGGCGCGAATCGCCGTTAACTTCAATGGGGCAAGTCGCGGTTGGAAATAAAGAGTTTTAGGATACTTCGGGAGAACCTACAAGCAAGTCACTTACAGGGTAAGTAGTTCTAGGGCCCACACCCACAGGAGCACCGTAGTGCTGGAGTTACCTCACCCAGGGAAGCCGGGTGCACAGGTGTCCTTTGGTGTCGGGTCGCGGCGTCGTTTTCAATGGCGAACAAAGAAGACTTGCTGCTTGCGGGAGCTGAAGAAGTGTCCGGTGGAATCCAAGCCTGGATTCTGAAGAAGGATGACCTGAAAGCAGAGGGGACAGTGTTCAAAGTCACTTGGCAGTGACCCGGGGCAAGGAAGATGGATGCCCACCGTCGTCGGTCGCTTCAGGTCGGTTGCAGGTGCCTTGACTCTTCAGCCACGTGGTCCAGGAGGCGTCGACGACGACCAGGAGCTGGATTCGGTGTGTCCCTCGACGTCTGCAGCTGACTGCGGTGTCGGCAACTCGATCGGAGCCAACAAGCCTTGGCAGCCGCAAGTCTCGGGGAGATGAAGAAAAGTTGATGGCGCAGACCAGCAAGGTCTGTGGAACTCACCCAGCGAGGGTAAGTCAGGGCAGGCCTGGAGCAACCAGGGGAGCCCTTTGGTTTCTTTAGGAAGTCTTCTGGGGACCCACAAGCCAGCGGGCAAGGGATCGCGAAGACACCTCGGGCGGAATCACTCAACAGGGGCCCACGGTCACTCGGGACGGTGTAGGCCTCTGATCTTCGGAGGGATTTCTGCTGGAGGTCGGGACCACACGTGGTCCAAAGCACAAGTTCGTGGAACGTTGTGAAGGGGTTGCACTCGACAATAGTGCACGGTACCCAGGGGTCGCGGTTCCTCGTTACTCGTGGGGTCCACTTGCCTCAGCTTCGCTGGGGACTCACGATGGCCTGGGAGAGGTCAGGAAATCCACTTCTTGGGCTGCAGGGACTTCGGACTCCGGCGGGAGCGGCATAGTTTGCGACCGTCGTTGCCGTTTTTGGTGCCTGCCAAGCAGGGGAGTCACTCCTTGACTCCAAGGGAGATTCTTCTGTCTTCCAAAGGTAGTGGAACGTCGAAGGGCCAGGATTCTTCTGTAGAGCGTCGTCCAGGGGTTATCTGCTTTGCAATGGCAAGGTTCCCCCTCTTATACTAAAAAGAGGGGATGGACTAGCTCTATGACCCCACCTATGGGAGGGTCAAGGGAGGGGGTGGCTACACCCACTTCCCTTTGTCCAGTTTCACGCCAGAGCAGGGGCAGGTAGCCCCTGAGCTGGTTTGAACTGGCATATGCACAGAGGAGCCTTCTGCTCCCCCAGTGCAGGACTTCAAAGCACTCTAAGAGTGCACCCACCCAGCCCCAATACACTAAACCCTGTCTGGAAGGTGGTTACACCTCCCTGTGACAGGATGCCTATTGTTGGGCTTCCTCCACTGTGAGTTTCGGTCATCAGCAGGAGGGCAGCCCAGTGTCTGTGACTGGTGGCATCCATTTTGTGATGCCAGGGCTCTTTAGGATTCTACCGCGTTTCCACAGCAGGTACATGTCTTATCCCTCTAGAAGGGTGGAATGCTACCCCCGCCGCCAAGATTGGCGGGGGGTAGTATTCCAAGATGTTTGACACCAAACACGACATGTTTTGATGCAGCCATTCCAAAGTTAGCATTTACCGCGAGGATATAATGCACTTAAGAGTATATGGTTTAACCGCATCCACAAACAGCACCAGAGAATGGACTCTGAGAACTGCAGAGGGGCCCTGCTCATGCAGAGGCACCCCCTCACATAGAAGCCAAGCACCCTGCCCTCAGGATTGATAGGGCCTGCCTTAGGGGTGACTGATAGGTTTATATGTGTGTGCAGGAGAGATATAGGAAACCTATATCTCAGTGAGGGGTGCTAGCACCACCTCACCCAGGCTGCAGTAGCAGGCCTGTGGTGTCAGATTTAGTCTGCTTCCCAGGGGTGGCATAATACATGCTGCAGCCCCTGGTAGGCCTGTGAAGTACCTATGCCCTTGGCACCTAAGGTACCATATACTAGGGACTCATAAGGCACCACAGTAACCAATCACTAGTGCACCTAGAGTGCACTCCATGTCATTTAGAGAGAGCAGATAGACTGGGGCCCTGAATAGCAGGATCCCAGTCCAACTAAGTCATAAACCAGCAAAACACCATAAAAAAAGTGGGGGCAACCATATAGCTTCCCACCAAGAGCAGTCTTGTCTTTGGTCTTGGCCCAGTGTCCAACAGCAGAAGTGTCTTCAGACAGATCTTGACAAATCTTGACAAAGTCCAGGGTGAATCCAAGGACTCACCCTCAGGGGAGCCCTTAAGTAACCCTAAAAGGGGAAAGGACGTCTTTTGCGGCGATCTACCTATCAGGGCAGGTCAGGGACGCTACTCAGCTGGCCTAGCCAGTCAGATGCTCCCAGGGGCCAAGATTCAAGATGGCAGAATCAAGTGTCCACATGGAGGAGCTCTGGGCACCTCCTTAGCGAGCAGCTGGACAGGGGGTGGACGCTTCCCTGTCCTTTGTGTAGTTTCATGCCTGAGTTTGAGCCAAGGGCTCCTCAGCTGGGCAAAAGTAGTTTATGCAAAGAGGGCACCAAATGCGCCCTTCAATGCAGTCTGGTAGTGCTTGGAAGCACTTCCACCCTACCTAATTCTAAAGGAAAGGTGCATGATTTGCAGGAAATCCTTTGTTCAGCTTTTCCTGCCTGAGTTAGGCTCATCAGCATGGGGGCAGAACAGTTTCTGGGGTCGGCAGCAGCACCGGCTGGCAGGCAGACCCTGTAAGGCTACACAGGTAGGTATTGGGGGGTCCTCTAAGGAGCCCCCTGTAGTGTAGCTCCTATTTCCCTAATAGGCTCTGCGCATTGGAATAATATATCCTATAGGTTTGACATAGGACTAAGGTCAGTATGTCCCTATCGAGTATATTAAACTTAATTACTTGTGCCAGCTAGCTCAGAGGCCACTAGAAACTCCTTGACGACAAGAAGGGAGTAGTTTCTGGCAGCCGCAAAACATGACCACTTTGTTTCCCTTTAGAATCAGAACGTGTCCCAGAGTCGTGGAAACAATAGATAACTATTTCACTCAGCTCAATCGTGCATGCTTAGTTTTCTCCAAGTTACACAGAAAGAACAGACGGGCGTTTCAATAAAAGATTTATTGAACAGTCTTGTTTCTGGTGTAAGTAAAATGTGCTGTTGCGATCACAAGACAGTATGCGAGATAAATAATGTACAGTGTGAGCAGTAGAAATAAATAATACTGCAATAGCATTATCTTTTAGTATATATGCATTTACATAAATGATACAGACTAAAAATGTGAGTACTCATACGATGCGTTTCTAACCTGGTTCTACCCCAATGTACCTAACCTAACCTAGGTGTAGGGAGAGGTATGAAGTAGGTGAAGTATTCCTTACTATGGTATACTAAGAGTATGTTAAGTCTAGTATGCCTAGTATGCCAAGAGTCCCTCTAGGTTCTAGTCAGCTCCATACCTTAAGAATGAGAGAGGTAGGAATCTCTTGCCAGACTCGAACTCCAACACCCCGCAAGGGAAGTCAGATCACTGGAAGCTGGACTCTCTGCGTGCAGGGATGACAGCGTCTTCTCAGTGCGTCAGGCCGGGAAACGGGCTCCTCTGAAGTCGAGGTCTCCTCTGATTTACAGGGGCTAGGGAAGGTATATTTATACCTGAGAAGTACCTAAGAATGTCAGCATTGACGTGAATCGGACAATCAATCAATCAATCAATCACGGCATTTATAGAGCGCGCTACTCACCCGGGAGGGTCTCAAGGCGCTGGGGGAGGGGTAAGTTACTGCTCGAACAGCCAGGTCTTGAGCTGCTTCCTGAAGGCGAGATGGTCCTGGGTTCGCCGAAGGTGAGTGGGGAGGGAGTTCCAGGTCTTGGCCGCCAGGTAGGAGAAGGATCTTCCTCCGGCGGTGGTTCTGCGGATGCGTGGTACGGTGGCGAGGGCGTGGCTGGTTGATCGTAGCTGGCGTGTGGGCGTGTAGAAGGACATGCGGTCGTTGAGGTACTTTGGGCCCAGGTCGTGGAGGGCCTTGTGTGCGTGGGTGAGGAGTCTGAACGTGATTCTCTTGCTGACGGGGAGCCAGTGCAGGTCTTTCAGGTGTACGGTGATGTGGCTGTGTCGGGGGATGTCCAGGATGAGTCGTGCGGAGGCGTTCTGGATGCGCTGGAGTCTCTTTTGAAGTTTGGCTGTGGTTCCGGCGTAGAGGGTGTTCCCATAGTCCAGTCGGCTGGTGACGAGTGCCTGGGTGACGGTCTTCCTGGTTTCAGTGGGGATCCATCTGAAGATCTTGCGGAGCATGCGCAGGGTGTTGAAGCATGAAGATGAGACGGCGTTGACTTGTTTGGTCATTGATAGGGAGGAGTCCAGGATGAAGCCCAGGTTGCGTGCGTGGTCCGTTGGCTTGGGTGCGGTGCCCAGGGCCGGGGGCCACCAGGAGTCGTCCCAGGCGGAGGGTGATGAGCCCAGGATGAGGACTTCCGTCTTGTCTGAGTTCAGTTTAAGGCGGCTGTTCCTCATCCAGTCGGCGACGTCTCTCATCCCGTCGTGCAGGTTGGCTCTGGCGGTAGTGGGGTCGTTGGTGAGGGAGAGGATCAGCTGGGTGTCGTCGGCGTAGGAGATGATGTTGAGGTTGTGTCGGCGTGCGATGGCTGCGAGGGGGCTCATGTAGACGTTGAAGAGGGTCGGGCTGAGTGAGGATCCTTGTGGAACGCCGCAGATGACTTCGGTGGCTTCGGATCTGAACGGGGAGAGGCGGACTCTCTGGGTTCTTCCGGCGAGGAACGAGATGATCCATTCCAGTGCTTTCTCTCGGATTCCGATGTTGCTGAGGCGCTTCACTAGGGTGCGGTGGCAGACGGTGTCGAACGCCGCGGAGAGGTCCAGGAGGATGAGGGCAGCTGTTTCCCGTTGTCGGTTAGGGTTCTGATGTCGTCGGTGGCTGCGATAAGGGCGGTCTCGGTGCTGTGGTTGGCCCGAAACCCGGACTGCGAGGGGTCGAGGGATCCATTCGTCTCGAGGAAGGCGGCAAGCTGTCTGTTGACGGTCTTCTCGATGACTTTGGCCGGAAACGGAAGGAGCGAGATGGGGCGGTAGTTCTTGAGGTCGGTGGGGTCCGCCGTTGGTTTCTTCAGGAGGGCGGTAAGCTCGGCGTGCTTCCAGCTCTCCGGGAAGGTGGCGGTGCGGAAGGAGGAGTTGATGATGTCCCGGAGATGGGGTGCGATGGTGGCGTCGGCTTTGTTGAAGACGTGGTGTGGGCAGGGGTCGGTTGGTGATCCGGAGTGGATGGAGTTCATCGTGCGGGTGGTGTCTTCGGTGTTGATCGGGGTCCAGTTGCAGAGGGTGGTGGTGGCGGGCATTGGTTCGGCGGTAGGGTGCGTTGTTTGTGCGTTGAAGCTGTTGTGTATGTCGGTGATCTTGCGGTGGAAGAACGCGGAGAGTGAGTTGCAGAGGTCTTGCGAGGGGGTGATGTCGTTGTTTCCGGCGCTGGGGTTGGAGAACTCTTTGACGATGCTGAAAAGTTCCTTGCTGTCATGGGCGTTGTTGTCCAGTCGTTCTTTGAGTGCCGACTTCTTGGTGGCACGGATCAGCTGGTGGTGTTTGCGGGTGGCGTGCTTGAGGGCGGTCCTGTTGTCTGTGGTCTGGTCGAGTCGCCAGGTTTTCTCGAGAGTGCGGCAGTTCTTCTTGGATTCCTTGAGTTCGTTGGTGAACCAAGGGGTTTTCTTGCTTCCGGGTCTGCTGGGAGGGTTTTTTAGTGGTGCGAGGTCGTCGGCGCAGGCGGTCAGCCACTTGGCGAGGTTGCTGGCTGCTTCGTTTGGGTCCGTTGTGTCGGTGGGTGTGTTCTGGCTGAGGGAGGCGGTGAGCTGCTCGGCGGTGATCTTGCTCCAGCTCCGGCGGGGAGCCTGTTGCGGGTGGTGGTGGGTCGCAGTCTTTCTGAAGCTGAAGTGGACGCAGCTGTGGTCGGTCCAGTGGAGTCCGGTGGCGTGGCTGAAGGAGATGTGCTTGCTGGACGAGAAGACGGGGTCAAGCGTGTGGCCGGCGTAGTGGGTGGGCGTGTTCACCAGTTGCTTGAGTCCGAGGTTGGCGAGGTTGTCCAGCAGGGCGGTGGTGTTTCTGTCGTTGTTGTTCTCCAGGTGGAAGTTGAGGTCCCCTAGGAGGATGTAGTCGGCGGAGGGCATGGCGTGCGGGCTGATGAAGTCTGCGATGTCTTCGCTGAATAGTGTGCGTGGTCCCGGGGGTCTGTAGATGAGGGTGCCTCGGAGGGTGGTCTTGGGGTCCGTGTGTATCTGGAAGTGTAGGTGTTCGGCGGCGGTGAAGGTCTCGTCGGAGTTAGTCGAGATGCGGATGGTGTTCTTGTGTACGATGGCGATGCCTCCTCCCGTCTGGTTGACGCGGTCCTTCCGGGTGATCTTGTATCCATCCGGGATGGCTATGGCGATGTCAGGCGCTGAGGAGGCGTTCATCCAGGTTTCGGTGAGGAAGGCGATGTCCGGTGCTGTTGCGTCGAGCAGGTCCCAGAGTTCCACGGCGTGCCTGTGGACGGAGCGGGTGTTCAGCAGGATGCATTTCAGGTGGTTGCTGCTGTTGCTCGACTTGGCGGAGGTGGTGCACGTCAGGGGGCAGGTGAATCGGCAGGTTTGGCAGGTGAAGGGTCCGTGGGTGCGTCTCGGTGAGGCTCGGTAGCAGGCAGGGTTCCGGCCGGCATTGAGTGCGGTGAGTGTGGCGGCGTCGTAGGTCCGTCGAGTGGTGTTGCATCGGTGGGATCCAGGGGTTCTGGCGCTGGGCGCGGTCCAGTCGCGGACGGGCGCAGACGGGCTTGCCTTAGGCGCGCCTTCGGCGCGCCAGCGGCGCGCCCGCTGCGCACGTCCGCTGCGCGGCGCGTGCAGCGGCCGCCATTTATGGGGAGGTGGGAGGGAGGAGCAGCTGGGAGGCGGGAGGCAGGGGCAGCGAATGGGCAGTCAGGGGGCGGGGCCGCAGGGACGCAGCGGCGGGAATGGCGATAGGCAGCGAGGGGCACAGAAGGAAAAACGGGGGGAGAGCAGGTAAATCACGGGCACAACAACAGTGGGGCAGCGAGGGGCACAGAAGGAAAAACGGGGGGAGAGCAGGTAAATCACGGGCACAACAACAGTGGGGCAGCGAGGGGCACAGAAGGAAAAACGGGGGGAGAGCAGGTAAATCACGGGCACAACAACAGTGGGGCAGCGAGGGGCACAGAAGGAAAAACGGGGGGAAAGCAGGCAAATCACGGGCACAACAACAGTGGGGCAGCGAGGGGCACAGAAGGAAAAACGGGGGGAAAGCAGGCAAATCACGGGCACAACAACAGTGGGGCAGCGGGGGCACAGAAGGAAAAACGGGGGGAAAGCAGGCAAATCACGGGCACAACAACAGTGGGGCAGCGAGGGGCACAGAAGGAAAAACGGGGGGAGAGCAGGTAAATCACGGGCACAACAACAGTGGGGCAGCGAGGGGCACAGAAGGAAAAACGGGGGGAAAGCAGGCAAATCACGGGCACAACAACAGTGGGGCAGCGAGGGGCACAGAAGGAAAAACGGGGGGAAAGCAGGCAAATCACGGGCACAACAACAGTGGGGCAGCGAGGGGCACAGAAGGAAAAACGGGGGGAAAGCAGGCAAATCACGGGCACAACAACAGTGGGGCAGCGGGGGCACAGAAGGAAAAACGGGGGGAAAGCAGGCAAATCACGGGCACAACAACAGTGGGGCAGCGAGGGGCACAGAAGGAAAAACGGGGGGAAAGCAGGCAAATCACGGGCACAACAACAGTGGGGCAGCGAGGGGCACAGAAGGAAAAACGGGGGGGAAAGCAGGCAAATCACGGGCACAACAACAGTGGGGCAGCGAGGGGCACAGAAGGAAAAACGGGGGGGAAAGCAGGCAAATCACGGGCACAACAACAGTGGGGCAGCGAGGGGCACAGAAAGGAAAGGGGAGACAAGCAGACAAAACTGGCACCGGGGACAGAGGAAGACGTCTTGAATGAACCCCTAAGGAATAATGGTTCATGCATAATATATGAGTCCTTGAAGAAATCAATAGTCCTGGGCTAGGGAAACTCCCGCAGCCTAAGGGTCTGTTCTTCATGAACTCGTTGTGACGTTAGGGTGGACGGATGTCAGAGACCATGCCTGTATTTGGAGTGCACGGTTTAATGCCTAAATAAGGACTGGGATTTTATGCCTATATAAGGGCAGGGCGAATTGTGCCTATATAAGGACATGATACTGGAAAGCCCGTTTATGGACACCCTAAGAGGAATACAACACCCACTCCACTTTCGTGTGTACGATAATACTAAAATGCTAAACATTTAAAATGCTAAACATTAAATGGAGTACCGCATATTTAAAACATATTTCTTAATAGCATTAAAAAACATAGTAAAAATGCAAAAAGTACTGTACATCTGAAGCAATTGATTTTCATTTCAGGCATAAAGTTCGAAAATAAATGCAATTGGAATGAAATAAGCAGTAATATTTACATGTGACAGAAAATGATCGATAAGTTGTTCAAAAATCAAAGTCATTTCATGTCATGAAAATTAATGAACTGTTCTAGACACACAAGATTACTAAGTGTCCGTGGAAGTACCGCGAAGTCTGTACTATAAGGCTAGTTCTACTTTAAGCAGATTGAAGTGCCATTTTAGTTCGAAAAATGGGAAAAAGTTCAATTTTGGTAGAGTTCCAAGTTTTTTGAAAATGAAGGCCAAATTGTTACTGCATCTCTGGAACACTGTATGCTGAATCAGAGTCAGTTTATGGGTCTGGTGTAAACATGAGATCATCTATTTCTATAGACAAAACATCATCCACTGAAGTTGGTGTCAGTTGGAACACCTCGTGTAGTAGATTAATTGCACAGAGATGAGAAGCATCGCTTTCAGCATAGGATGCCGCAGCAATGTTCGCGTCCGTTGTTACCTGTGTGCCTGTAGATCTTTCTCGTACCTCAGCAGCAGCCGGAAGCGTCTGTGAGATCTCAATGAATGCTGACATCAGGATTGGTAGCCTCTGGGGACAACACAGAGCATGGGCCGTTATCGGGACCAGCAAAGTATCGACATCCGTTGGCGTTGCTGATGGAAATGTTAGGCAGGTGTCCAACACGCATTCTTCACCGCATAGCAGGCATCGTAGAACAGGTAAGATGCAATCTTGCCAGATTGGTCTGAATGACAGGAGCCACGTGGTATTCAGGTCCCGTAGACGAGTCATGCCCAATAGCTGTACTATTCGCTCACGGCACTTTCGTTCAAGGAGAGCTTTCTCCATTTCGCTCGGAGTGATGTCTGCGAATAGGCTGGCCATAGCGCAATAGCAGGAAGAGAAATAGAATTCTGGCAACAAGTGCTAGAATTAATGGTATGCCACCAAACACCGAATGTGCAAAGTTCGGGATGATTCCGAGTATTGCCTGGAAAGGTGCTAACAGACCGGAGCAGATGCTCTTAAATACATGTACAATTCCTGTTGTATCAGACATATTGAAGATACGTCCTATCATTTCCACGAAATGTATAGGGCAGTTTGTACGTATTAAAGTCTGTATCTCAGCCGAAGTCCTTGCTACTTGTAGATCATAGGTTTCTTTGGCCGAGGTCAAAGGCACTGTTTGCTGTAAAAGCATGGCTTTCATTCTGCTCAAAGTATCAAATCTTATAAAAAGAGACCTTCAGCGAAGGCCATAGAGGCGACTCCCTGACTGTGTCTATTGGGGCAAACAATACTTGCATACAGCAAGTGACCCTGGAGTTGACCGTTACTAGATATGGGATGCCTGGCAGCATGCCGCAGCAACTCTGATCATTCAACATGAGGTAACTCCCATTAGAAAGTTGTCCAAACGTTGGATTAATCACAGCAGCTGGTGTACCCTGCTGATGGCAAGACAAATTTGCCACAGAACCATTACAAGCCCCGTGTAAAGAAATGTCCTGACATATAAGTGAACCGCTCAGTGCACGTTTACAGTGTGTACCACTCAAAAACACTTCACGATCCCCACTCCAACATCTATATCTATACGGTAAATCCCAAGATGTCTTAATGTATTCCTTACCCAACCTTTCATATTTGCCTGCTTGCATTTGTCTGAGGCAATACTGAAACTGAAAAGTGGTCACAGCTAATGTTATTTTGCCATGAATAAGCCATTCTGTAGCTGGTTTTTCTGCCACCGTGAATGGTAACTTTTCCAGTTTTTCAATGCTCAGCACTGTATACTTTGCTCCTCTTTGTGCCAATTCGATCTGTTTATCTGTTAAATTGTATTCTGCAAACAGAGCTGACGTGTTGATAAAACGCCAAGGCACATAGCCTGCTCGCAAAGATTGCAGCGTCCAGCTTAATAACACAATAGAACGTAATTGAGACTGACCGAGTTGTAACATCGCCAAATCTTGTTCTAGTATGTCGATAGCAGAGGATACAATGCCATCCAATGAATATATTCTGGAGGACAAAGTTGTTAACCCATTGTCGACCACAGAGAGGGTTTTCTCTAAATTAATACGATCAAGTTCACGTATTCGTTCTGCGGCCTCCATCTGTGATACTTTCCATGCTTCATTATAGGCAGCATAAATGCCGGCATATATGAAACGTTTTTGACGCGGTTTTCTTGGTCCAAGCAAGAATTCCCTAAGGTCTGCGTCCTTTTTAAGTAAGGATAAGTGTTGTTTCACATCCTGTAGTGTAGACTTATGCAGCCAATCGAGGCATAATTTTCCTACACTGTATGTTGTTACTACCCCCGGATGCTGTGTTTGGACGTATCTTGGGTCTGGCCTATTAATAGTAAAGCCCTGAGTTTTATTCAGGAATCTTTCCTGACAGTTATTCGTGTCTGTGGGCCAGATCAACCATTTTTTCCAATCAGGATTAGATCTGTTGAGTTGTAGTATATTGTCAACTGTCACCACTGCATGTGTATCGTTATCACTTGCAGGTGTTGGTACAGAAGGTGTGTTCATCTCCTTGATCTTGGATAGTCCAAGACAAGATGTTTGTTGGATGGTTTCATTCAAGAACATTATTTGTTCAGGGATGATACAGGCTCTAAATAAAGCTTCTATCCCCTGCACTTGCCAATCTTTAGTACCCCAGACAGTTTTTGTGTCTATTGTGTCTTTCCATAAGTCGAAACCCTGTCTAGACAGTTGGGCAATAAATGCTGCAGAGTAAATCTGTTTTGTATTAGTTAACATAATTTTCAGTCCTGTATTGTTTACATTTCTAAAGTAAAATGTTTCTGGGTCAGATGTATTGTAACCTGAAAAATATGGAAACTTACTAGCAAATGTTTTTGAACTACCTTTAGGTGGTGTAAGACAATGTTCCCATTGGTTAAACATAAACACATTTCTTGGATATGCAGATTTATGCAAATAATGATGACCATAGTGGTTATAACAATACAGTTGTTCATAGTCTGATGAACCCTCTAAATATTCATTTTTAGAAAATGCAGCAGATTTTTCTAGGTCATACATTATGTCGTTAACAGTCTCAAAGTCCCAATCATCTGAATAGGTACTGGACGTAATTAGATCAATTAGTGAAATTTTAAACAAATGTGGAATGTTCAATTGTTCCGTCGGGCCGAAGATATCAAAATCTGTTTTGTCCCACACTATACCATCCTGTATAGGAACGGCTGTGATGTTCACTGACGACAAGTCTCTTGCTTCACGATGGGAAGATTTATGAGGTTTCAAAAGTACGTTCACGCCTTTTCTTTCAGTATTCACATGGATGTATCTGCCACTTATAAGCACGCTCACAGTTGTAACCAAAGCTAGCCAGAGCAGGAAAACAAAAAGTCCAGATGTAATTCAGAGTTCAATCCATGGAGAAACCAAATAGGTCTTTTTCAGAAAGTGAAGAAAGTCTTGTACTTGCTGCTTGAATGTTAATGATGCTGGCGTCGTTTCAGGTTCACTCGGATCTTCTGAGAACGTATCAAAGTTAATGAAAAAGCCAGAAGCAGTTCTGTCAATTGTTGGAATTGCATCAGGATTTGTAGAAATCACTGGAACCAGTTCATCACGTGCTACATTGGTGTAGACAGGTGTATTTGGACGAACTGTTACTTGGTGTTCAAGAGGGATGAGTTCCATAGCGTTATTGCTTAGTCCTCCATCTGTTACAGCTGAATTCTCGATTGTTATCAGTCTTTCAGTCTGAACCTCTTGGATAGTAGCGAGAGGAGTGCGTCTGCTAGTAGGTCGGAGTCCACGAGGCCTACTGTTTAGTATTGGCCACATACTGTGGTTTGATGAGGTCGATGGACACAAATCTTTTCTCCTTTCTTCCAGCAAGGGGCGGCAGAAGTACTGTTCTTGTTCCTTGAACTGCTAGGACAGGTACTGGTTGTCTGTAAGAAGGTCCAAATTCCTTCTTGTCCGCGATTTTTTCTCTGACTAGATCCCCAACTTTTGGAATCCAGACAGGCCTTGCTGGGTCCGCCGGTTTTTCCCCAGTGGTGGTTGACTGCAGGAATACGTTGCTTTGTTTCGTTCTTAATGCATTCAGATCCTGTAAAACAGCCAAACGATCTTTGATATCAAACGGTTTATTTTCCACCACTGTGCCTACGTGTTCAAGGTCTGGTACCCACATTCTTGTCCCAAATAGGACCTCATATGGAGTGACCCCCCCTAGAGAACTTCTTGGCAGATTGTTCAATGAGCGTTGGACCCCATTAAGGTGTTTCACCCACCCATCACCCGAACCTAATACCCTAGCTGTTATAGACTGCTTTATGTCCCGGTTTTTCCTTTCCACACCGAATTTCCCTCAGGATGGAATGGAGAGGAGTACCGCAATGCAACGCCCAGACTGGCCATGGCTTCTTTGTAAGCCCGAGAGCTAAACGCAGGACCCTGGTCAGAATGTAGCGTGCCTATTGCGTATGTGCCGATAAAGACTCGCAAATCTTTTATAACAGTTCGAGCGTCAGCCGAGCGCTGAGGCCATATCCATAGGAACCTAAATTCAGTATTTGTGAGATTGCACTTGTCCAGTAGGACGCAGGCGCGTAGATAGTCTAATGCTGTCTAACAGTGGTGTCTGTACTGGGTTGCCGCATTCGCAGCACGGTGTCTGGTGGCTCTCTCGCTGTAATTTACAGTCTAGGCAGTTGTTGATGAATATGTGAATTTCTGTATTCATTCCAGGCCACCAGTACATCTCTTTTAACGTCAAAATTGTTTTAGAGATCCCTTGATGTGACAGACCCTCCCCCAAATGTGTTTCATAAATCAAGGCTGCTCTACGTTCCATGTTTGGAATTACCCTATCCCCCACTCCAGGGATTCGAGCAAAAGGAACGTTGTTCACATCAATTACATAAGAGTACTTGAGTGGAAAATTTTTTGGGTAACGCTGCACTGCTGCCTTGCTTGAAGCATTGACAGCCAACATTATCTCACCGTCTATTTTTGTTTTTGAACGAGTGATCGCAGCTACGGAAGCCGTCTGAACAGCCCCCTTTGCGGCTTCGTCAGCCAATGATTTCCCTGCAACATGAACGCCATCACGTTGATGACTCAGTGTGTGAATCACGTGAGCCTTTGGTAGTTCGTTTTTCAACTGAACTACTTGTTCCCAAAGCATTTTATGCTTTATTGTGCCACCTTTCGCATCTTTGAAACCATTTTCAAGCCAGTTTTGTATATATTCATTATACGACTGAACACAGTAAAAGGAATCACACACTATTAGTGTGGGGAATTCTCGATCTGTACATTCAAGTGCCAATTTGAATGCTTGTAGTTCAGCTCGCTGAGCTGTACAATCTCCTAGAGATTGAGTTTTTGTGACCATAGGTCTGAAGATGCCATTTCGCATGCGACCTTTAACGATCGCACATGCTGCACTGTAAGCTTGCTTACTCCCTGTTGCGGGCTGTGCTGATCCGTCAGTGTAAATTATGAATTCGTACTGATCAAGAGGCAGAATCTCAGTGGGCAGAGGACATTCTTGTTCATATTGCAGGAATGCTTATGTTTTTAAATCTGGATCAAAAACATATTCAACATCTGTTGCAGCAAGAGAATTAACCCATTGTATCCATCTTGGATGTAATGCTTTAGCATTTGGAATGCTTGCTTTTGTGACCGCTTCTAAAGCTGGTACCGGGGTTACGACAATAATGCGTTTCCCTTGATCTAAGGCTCTTTCTTTTGCTACAGCGGTTTGAACTGCTGTCAGAATTTTTTCAGTTGAACTGAAGCGCATTTCCGCTTGTGTGTACAAATGAGATTTGTATGCGATTGGTATTTTCTCACCCTCATTGGAGGTTAAGTAGGTGAATCCGCATTGACCCGAAATTATTCGGATCACAAAATTTCGTTGACTTACACGTGTTTGTAAGTGATTTGTTGCTAACATGTTAGCCTGTAGTGAACGCAAGATTTCTGTGTGTTCCTGTGTCCAGTTTTTGATTGAAAAATCAGGTTTGATTAATGTGTAGAGAGGTTTAACCCTTTCTGCGTAATTTAGAATGTATGTTCTTCCAAAATTTAGGAAACCCAGGATGGATTGTAAGTTTTTTGCGTTTTGGAGGTTGGAGCAGCGCACATTTCTCTAGAAAGTTAGCTGCCAAGCTCTTGCCTTCACTTGAAAGCTCATATCCTAAAAATAGGACATTGAGATGGGCAATTCTGGACTTTTTAAAGTTGAACTTGTAGCCCTCAGAGGCGAAACCCAGTATAATGGTGCTCACCCTGTTCAAGTGTTTTTCCAGGTCATCGTCTGTCAGATAGATGTCATCGACATAGGACAATGCCTCATTGTCATAAATTTGTAGTAACACCGTTACCCTCGCTGAGAATAAACCTGGGCTGTTCTTGAACCCTTGTGGGAGTCGACAAAAGTGACGCTGGGTCCCCATTATGGAGAATGCTGTTAAGTACCTGCTTTCAGGTGCTATGTTTTGACAAAAGAAACCATTTGAGATGTCTAATGTTGTTTTATATTTTTTACGCACAATGTTATTCATTAATGCTGTGCTATGTGCATTTTGCACGATATGTGTTGTCTGGTTTGGAGACAGGAAACAAAGGATTGTTCATTGAGGAGGTGCATGTTTCAATCACCCCTTGGTATTCAAGTTGATCTAAGATCTCCCTGACCTGTTTTTTAGCTTCTTGCTTTATTGGGTACTGCCGTTGTGCAGTTGGTTCATGTTTCAGATGTATTTTATGGTGAGGTGAATCCTCATCCCATCCTACATGATTTTTATATAATGCTGGGGCCTGGGCTACTGCCCATTTCCTGGCATATGTATATTTTAGATGAATTGGAATATGGTTGGAGAAGGCAGGCATAATAATGTCCTGGCCATGTGGGCACTCCCTGACAAATTGTGGTGGCTAGTCCTTTTCTGCTAGAAGTATGTCATAGCCCTTTGATAGTCTTTCCCAAAAAAGTGCTTTCACCTGTCTAGGTTTGTCTCCCTCCATCCGGAGTGTTATTTCATATAACTTTTGTGGAGTACTAACCCTGGTGTCTAGAGTCTCAACTGTAATGTACTCATTCAAGTCCACTATCTCCAGAAGTTCCTTCAGGTTCTGGCGAGCTATTGTGACTTCTGCTGCACTGTCCAGCATTGTCTGAGCCCATTCTCCGTTCTTGAGTTGTGTTCTCAGTATTCTCGGCATGTCTGATCTTTAGACCTGCTACTTTCTTTTTGGAGAATTGAGGTTTTGCTTTAGTTTTTGGAGCGTGTTTTTCGTCTTTCGATTTCACGCGTTCTTCTCTATGTTCTGATCGTCCTCTTCTTTCCGAAGTCTGTGATGAGATCTGAAAGGGACGAGAGGAACGTGTATCAGTATCTTGATACCTGTCAGGCTTTCTCAAATTATCCCTATTCCTGAGGTTATACCTCCTTTCAGAGGGCTCCTTTTGAGGTGACCTACCTCGGGATTGAGAACGTTTTTCTGAATTATTTTTATTAGTTTCCCACTTCTTTTTAGAAGATGTAGGAGTTTGTTTAATAGAGTCCTTCTCAGGACTTTCAGATAGCTTCGGCTTCACTGGTCTTCCACCCAAACTATCTCTGCCTAATTCTGCATAAGATTGTTCTATTATTCTGGGTAGCTCAGTTTGATGTTCTGTAACATCAAATTCCCTTAATTTTTGGCGGATCGCCACTGCTGCCTCCCCTTTAATATTAGATAATATTATTGTTGAGACCTGGTCGAAATTTTTCAGTAATTTCATACTTAAATTTAGAGCAGGCTCTGCCCCGTATTCGTTTTGAATTTGTTTCAGGACAGCAGGTATTACCGCAATTGACGGAATGCCATGTGTTTTAGTATAGATGGCAGCAAAGACTGAGCCCCAAGTGGTGCAGTCTTCCAGTTGTGGTGTGATCCCCATTGGTAAACTGATTGTCAGTATTCTGTGTTTCTCATATGGGCTAGTATTTGGAAATACTGCTTCTATTTGAGTAATCTTTTGAGCTATCCAGAATGGAATTTGCTCACGTTTTGTGGGCATTTTACCCATGACTGCGTATAGAGTCTGTAGTGTAATTTTTAGTGTATTCCCCTGGTGAGGAGTTTGATTTGGAATTGTCAATGGTGGTTGGACTGTGAAAGTCCGCATGACATATTGGACCAATTGTCTGTAGATTTTTATTAACTCTGAGTTGAGTAAGTAGTTCCTCGTCTGACATTTCTTCAATGTCAGGATGAGGTGTGTAGCCGGCTAGAATCGGCCATGTTGCTCCTGGTCTACCTAGTGGACCGAGCCTGGTAATGTTTCTGTGATGTTTTAGGGCGCCTTTAAACCAGAGCTGATGCTCCTGGTATGTTAATGGAATTTCAATATCCTCGAAAGGAATGTATTCCTCTGGTGGATCATTTTCTTTGTAGAAGTGAAACGTGTGTTACTGGATTGGATTCAGGAAATATTACCCATGAATAGAATACCTCTGTCTGAAAGGATTCGTGTGCCTCTATCACGAAAACTGCTCTACCTCCTCTTGGTGGTAGGCCATGTTTTATGAGTTTTAGAGTGATGGCTCTTCTTAAGTTTGGATTGATGTCTATAACACCCTCCTCGGTTTCAATAAAACCTGTAATGTTATAAGCTGTTACAGCTGGCTGATCCGTAGCTCCACCGTTTCCGGTCTCAGTGTCGGAGCCAGGCATTTTGTTGTTTGAAAAATGTAGAACAAGTTTCAAGGAAACAAAGATAAGGTGCACAATATTTTTGGAACACTGTATCCTTCAACGTTGAGCAAACCAAACAGCTAATATATAGGGTACTGCCCTATGTAGCCGTGGTGGATACTTAACCCTGCCCACTCCAGACGTCTTTTGGAGTATATGGGTAGGGGTCTCTGAGAGAAAAAGCACGGCTGAGTTACTCAGTATCTAACGTTGAATTACCGCCTTACCAAACCGTTGGGCGCCATGTAGTGTAGCTCCTATTTCCCTAATAGGCTCTGCGAATTGGAATAATATATCCTATAGGTTTGACATAGGACTAAGGTCAGTATGTCCCTATCGAGTATATTAAACTTAATTACTTGTGCCAGCTAGCTCAGAGGCCACTAGAAACTCCTTGACGACAAGAAGTGAGTAGTTTCTGGCAGCCGCAAAACATGACCACTTTGTTTCCCTTTAGAATCAGAACGTGTCCCAGAGTCGTGGAAACAATAGATACCTATTTCACTCAGCTCAATCGTGCATGCTTAGTTTTCTCCAAGTTACACAGAAAGAACAGACGGGCGTTTCAATAAAAGATTTATTGAACAGTCTTGTTTCTGGTGTAAGTAAAATGTGCTGTTACGATCACAAGACAGTATGCGAGATAAATAATGTACAGTGTGAGCAGTAGAAATAAATAATACTGCGATAGCATTATCTTTTAGTATATATGCATTTACATAAACGATACAGACTAAAAATGCGAGTACTCATACGATGCGTTTCTAACCTGGTTCTACCCCAATGTACCTAACCTAACCTAGGTGTACGGAGAGGTATGAAGTAGGTGAAGTATTCCTTACTATGGTATACTAAGAGTATGTTAAGTCTAGTATGCCTAGTATGCCAAGAGTCCCTCTAGGTTCTAGTCAGCTCCATACCTTAAGAATGAGAGAGGTAGGAATCTCTTGCCAGACTCGAACTCCAACACCCCGCAAGGGAAGTCAGATCACTGGAAGCTGGACTCTCTGCGTGCAGGGATGACAGCGTCTTCTCAGTGTGTCAGGCCGGGAAACGGGCTCCTCTGAAGTCGAGGTCTCCTCTGATTTACAGGGGCTAGGGAAGGTATATTTATACCTGAGAAGTACCTAAGAATGTTAGCATTGACGTGAATCGGACAGAGGAAGACGTCATGAATGAACCCCTAAGGAATAATGGTTCATGCATAATATATGAGTCCTTGAAGAAATCAATAGTCCTGGGCTAGGGAAACTCCCGCAGCCTAAGGGTCTGTTCTTCATGAACTCGTTGTGACGTTAGGGTGGACGGATGTCAGAGACCATGCCTGTATTTGGAGTGCACGGTTTAATGCCTAAATAAGGACTGGGATTTTATGCCTATATAAGGGCAGGGCGAATTGTGCTTATATAAGGACATGATACTGGAAAGCCCGTTTATGGACACCCTAAGAGGAATACAACACCCCAGCACATGTTATAATTCAACTAACACTGGAATCGGTACAGTTGCATGATTGCATCATGTTTTATACCAAAACATGACCAGGTTCAGGTTAGCCATTATGTAGCTGGACATCTTGACTTGCCAGTGGCCTCTACATACTTTAAAATGGCTGCCCACATTTACAAAGACCAGAGAATGTAGTCCCGGGTTTGCAGGGGTGCCCCTGCTCATGCAGGGGTACCCTCACACTTAGAACCATGCACCCTGCCCTTGGACTGAAAGGCCTACCTTAGGGGTGACTTGTAGATTTAAAGTACAATGACCAGGATATAAGGAAAGCCTTATATCTAAAGTGAAAGTTACATGCACCATTTCACACACACTGCAATAGCAGCTCTGCAGACACAGTTTGCATGGGCTCCCATGAGTGGCACAATACATGCTGCAGCCCATGGGAGACCCCTGGGGTACCAATGCCCTAGATACCTCAGTACCATATGCTAGGGACTTACAGTGGTAAACCAGGGGCCGTATTACAGATGGTGCACTGGGGGCGCAACGGGCAATTGCGCCCGCTTTGCGTGCCCCCGGGGCACTTTGGTATTATAGAAGGGGACGCAGCTGCTCCGTATTTTCACATGAATGCGCTGCACCATAATGGGGCACCATAATGGGGCGCATTATCACTGTTTGAGCCCGGCACACCTTCTGAAAGGTGCACCAGGCGCAAACAGTGATAACGTGTAATACGGCCCGAGTATGCCAATTGTGGAGGGTGCAAAGTACTTACCAGCAAATTTAGAGGAGAGAGCACTGCCACTTAGGTCCTGGTTAGCAAGATCCCAGTGAACTACAGTTAAAACACACTGAAGCCAGGCAAAAAGTGGGCTTATCTATGCGAGAAAGATCTTACTTTCCTACAGGAATAATGGAATAGGAACCCTGTTCTATTTTGTTGGATTTGGAACTAGGGCCATGATTAAGAGGGAGGGCCGAGGGGGATTCGTATTGTGTCAATAGAGGTGAAATTATTGGACTGACCAAAGCAAAAGCATTTGCCAAGAATGTTTTCATTAATCAAGAACGAAATTCGGAGGTTCGAAGATAATCAGATACCATCGTAGACTAGCGATCTGTCGGTGTTATTACCACGACCCACCGAGCAGCATCCAGAAAAACAAAGGGGCATATTAGCAAGACCGGCGATAAAATTATCGCCGTTTTAGCGGCAGGAAACTGCCGCTAAAGCGGCGATAATGGGCTTGCTAATATGCGTTATAGAATTCCAATAGAAACCCAGGTTAGATGTGCAGGACATCTAACCTGGGCTTCTATTGAATTCCATAACGCATATTAGCAAGCCCATTATCGCCGTTTTAGCGGCAGTTTCCTGCCGCTAAAACGGCGATAATTTTATCGCCGGTCTTGCTAATATGACCCAAAGTCTTTGAGCTCAGGGGGGGGGGAGAGGGGAGTATGGTTACAAAGCTGAAACTTGACGGAAGGGCACCATCAAAAGTGGAGCTTGCGGCTTAATTTGACTCAACACATGAAACCTCACCCGGCCCGGACATGGAAAGGATTGACAGATTGATAGCTATTTCTCGATTCTGTGGGTAGTGGTGCATGGCCGTTCTTAGTTGGTGGAATGATTTGTCTGGTTAATTCCGATAACCAAGCTAACTAGTTTCGCGACCCGCAGCGGTCATCGTCCAACTTCTTAGAGGGACAAGTGGTGTTCAGCCACACGAGATAGAGTAATAACAGCTACGTGATGTCCTTAGATGTCCGGGGCTGCACGCACGCTACACTGAATGGATCAGCGTGTGTCTACCCTTCGCCAACAGGCCGGGTAACCCGCTGAACCCCGTTCATGATAGAGATTGCAATTATTTCCCAAGAACGAGGAATTCCCAGTAAATGCGGGTCATAAGCTTGTGTTGAATAAGTCCCTGCCCGTTGTACACACCGCCCATCGCTACTACCAATTCGATGTTTTAGTGAGGTCCTCGGATAGGCCCCGCCGGGGTCTGCAAAGTCCCTGGTGGAGCGCCGGGAAGACAATCAAACTTAACTATCTAGAGGAAGTAAAAGTTGTAACAAAGTTTCCTATGTAACCTGCGGATGGATCACAAACCGCGGAATGGACCGAGTGACTGATGGCGCCAGCCCGAAATACTCTGCCACCTCCCAGACAGAACAAACCATACGCTCAGGGCCTGGCCCTCGCATGCCCTGGCCGGTGGAGCGGTCTACGGCCACCAGGGCGCTTGGGTGAGGACCGGATACGGGTCAGGCTACTCCACCTTGGGAGGACCTGAATGACGGATGCCTGAGGGACAGGGGATGGCCCTGGCCCCTCTGGAGGGGTACAATGGTAGGCCCTCCCGAGATGGAACACACGCTCATCCATCATGACCCTGTTGGGGGAAACCGAATGGCAGTGCCTCCCCTGGCTGGGAGCGCCCCAAAGGTCCTGCCATCCCGGGCCCTCCCTTACCTGATCCTGGCCCGACTGAGCAGCCGGGGCCTTTGTAGGTAAGAGCGGTGGGGCAGTGGGGCCGGCTGGGGGGGATTTTGAGAGGAGACCACAAGAGAAAATTAATTATTTATTTGATTTTCCTTGTGGTCGTCTCTCGAAATCCCCCTCCCCAGCCGGCCCCATCGCTATTACCTGCGACTGTGCTTAGGGCAACTGAAGAGCAGCCTTTCTCAGGCAGCAGGGCAGCCTGGAAGAGAAGGAGCTGAGGGCGCTAGGGGACCCCAGCTCCTCTCAGCGGGTGGTGTGTAGGATGGGGTCCGACACCTCTGACCACAGCAGGGGGTGGGTTACCCACCAACCCGCTGACATGGCTTGCGGCCTCCACCTAAGCAGGGGACTCTCAACACCACAGGGGTTGAGTTCAGTGGTGGATGGCTGATGTGCAGGTGAGGCAACCCTCCCTCGTTGCCAGGCACCTGGTTTGTCCCGGTCCCATGCAGCCAGGCTGAGGGTTTAGACTCACGTGGTCTCTCCAGGCCCTCCGGGAGAGACCAGCAGCGGCGGGGCTGCCTGCTTCTGTCACTCCGGGATCCCCCCTTGCCTTTGGGTGGGACCGGGGCTCCCAGGCCGAGCACCTGGAAATGCTCTTCAAATCGTGGAGGCCGACTCCCAAAGGGGAAGCCTTGACGAAGCGCCGGGCCGTCTTGCCACGCGGGTGATAGATGGAAGGATTGCGTGGCCTTCCTTCTGCCTCTCCTGCACCCGCAGGTGGGTGAACAGTGCAAAAATGTGCCTGTTACTCTTGATGATGTATCACTCGACATGTGCGTTGACGAAGAAGGGAGATAGCTGCAAGAATTAGTGCGAATTGCAGAACACATTGATAATTGACAATTCGAACAAGCCTTTTGGCCACAGGTTCCTCCCGGGACTACACCTGTCTGAGGGTCGCTCCTTGACTGTGCCTTCCCAGGGCATGGTGGGGGCTGTCGCATAGTAGCTCTGCTCTGTTCGCCCGCCCACAAGGTCAGAGCCCCGATCGCCCATCGCAAGATCTATCCCACCCCAGTCTTGTCGCGGAGGTATGCCACTGGTGCACATAGCCTTCCCTCCCACTTCAGCGGGGTGCAGATTGCTGGCCTGTACACCCCAGGCACGTCCTGGTGTGCCTGGCTGCATGACGCTCGTTGCTGTTTGTGGTGTCCCATGGCTGCCAGCACGCACTGTCTCGGGTGCCCACCTCTGCTGCCAGGTTCTGGGAAGGGCCACCCCCTGCCAGGCCTGCAGCTGCTTGTCTGCCCTACAGGCCTCGGTCTCTGATCTGGGAAAAAGGGTGCACTGCCACGACCCTGGTCCTGCAGTCCAGGTGTCAGTGTTCCCCAGCTCCCCCACGCTTCGGCATCCGATTATGACCTCAGATCAGATGTGGCGACCTGCTGAATTACTCAGTGGAGGAAAATAAACTATCCAGGATTCCCTCATTAATGGCAAGTGAAGAGGGAAGAGCCCAGCGCGGGATCCCCGCCCGGCAGAGGGTGAGGGAAATGTGGCATACAGAAGACCGACTCCCCGGTGTCGCTCAGGGGCCCAAGTCCATGTGATCGAGGCTCACCCTGCAGACGGTGTTAGGCCAGTAGTGGCCCCCGGCGTGCCGGGATTGGGTCTTCTCAGAGTCGGGTTACTTGGGAATGAAGCCCTAAGTGGGTGGTAAACTTAATCTACGGCTAAATACGGGTGTGAGACCGATAGTCAACAAGTACTGTAAGGAAAGTTGAAAAGAACATTGAGGAGAGAGTTCAAGAGGGCATGAAACCGTTGAGAGGTAAACAGGTAGGGTCCATGCAGTCCGCCCAGAGGATTCAACACGACAGGAAAGTCGGTCAACCAGGAGGATGGATCCCCACCGCGGGACTGCAGTCCGGCATACCCGGCCCCCACAAGGTGCATTTCCTCCATGGCAGTGCGCCACAACCGGCTCCGGGTTGATTGGGAACACTACGGGGTGGCTGTCTGCTCTGGCTCGGGCATAGTTGGGGCCCATTTGGCAGCTCTGGGCTGCTTTGTTGGAAACACCTGACTGTGCCCCCGGCCAGGGTCTCTGAAGCACAATGAGCGTGCAGGGCAGGGCTGCACATGGGTCAGGAAACCAGCAGGACAGAGGATGCAGGCCCACCGGGGACTTGGGCTCCCTTCAGTGGCCTGGGCGGTGTCATAAAGCGAATGGGGAAGCTTCCCCTCTGTGGTCAGGTTCAGACCTAAATACACTTGTTAAACAGATCAGATCTGATACTGTTAAGGGATTTATGTACCTTTTGGACTATGTGAAGTTTTTTTTTTCACCTCCAGCCAAGGGAAAAACCTGAAGTCTTACCCGACTCGGAACACCATAGCCCTGGGTTATAAGAAGTGACTTTGTCCCCATGAAGCTGAACAACTCAAAATGTCACAAATATTACTAGAACAGATACCTGGAGGCAAAAATGGGCCAGAGACGCTGAAAGCTCAGATCTGATACTGTGACAGTGTTTATGTTCCTTCTGGATTAACATGTTTTTTTTCCCAAACCTCCAGCCAAGGGGAAAAACCTGAAATGTTACCCAACTCGGAGAGTCATAGCCCTGGATAGAAGAAGTGACTTTGTCCCCTTGAAACAGAGCAACTCAAAATGTCACAAACATTGCTAAAACAGATGTCTAGAGGCTAGAAATGGACCAGAGATACTGAAGGCGCAGATCTGATACTGTGAAGGGTTTTTTGTACCTTTTGGAAGTAGTTTTTTTTCCCCCACCTCTAGCCAAGGGAAAAAACCTGAAATCATACCCGACTCGAAGCTCCGTAGCCCTGGGTAGAAGAAGTGACTTTGTCCCCTTAAAGCTGGACAACTCAAAACGACACAAACATTATTAAAACAAATGCCTGGGGGCTAGAAACGGGCCAGAGACACTGAAGTTTCAGATCTGATACTGTGAAGGGATTTATGTACCTTTTGGATGACGTTTTTTTCTCCTCACCTCCAGCCAAGGAAAACCACTGAAATCTTACCTGACTCGGAGCTCCATAGCCCTGGGTAGAAGAAGTGACTGTGTACCCTTGAACCTGAACAACTCAAAATGTCACAAATATCACTAAAACGAAAACAAGTGCCTAGAGGTTAGAAATGGCCCCTGGGAGCTACAGATCTGGGATCTAAGCTATAATAGGGGGTCCTGATGACCACAGGGACCCATAAACTCCCATGAGGGTTCATAACGAAAATTAGGGTCCTGGGTCATCTGGTTGCTGGGTAGTCCCTGGCCATCTAGTCGCTGGGATGGGCCCAGGGAGGCTTCCCCTGCGTTGCTGGGTTCAAAAGCTTTGGCCACCCCCCCCTTGGCTCCATCCTCCACAGGCCTCAAAAAAACATAAAAATGTTACTAGACCTACAGGTCAGGTAAGTTGAATAAACTCCATATCTTGTGCCCATTTCGGAAATACATGGGTTTCCTTGATACCTATTTTTCACTTTTTATATTTTACCAACTGTATTGCTGTATACTCTGTACACAATGAAAAACCATTGCAAGGTGCAGCTCAATTATTGGCTATGGGTTCATTGGGTTTTTGGAGAACCTACAAGCCCTATATATCCTTGTAACCAGAAGGGTCAAGCAGACGTAATGGTATATTGCGTTCATAAATATGCCATAGTTAGAAGAAGTTACAGATGAAAACTTAGACATAAATGGCTGTTTTTTCAACTGAAATTTCAAAAAATGTGTATTTCAACTGTTACTTTTTTTTACGGGAAAATCTTGAAGGATCTACACATATGACCCCCTTGCAGAATTCAGAATTATGTCTACTTTTCAGAAATGTATAGTTGTCCGGATGCTGGAAAAAATGGATGCAAATTTGGCATGGATATCTTATGTGAACAAAACGTTAGGGGGGTCTAAGAGCGAACTACCCTAAATAGCCAAAAAAGGTTTGGCAAAGGGTGAGGAAAAGGCCTGGCAGCGAAGGGGTTAAGAAACAAAGGGGAATCTTTACAAGCCCCTACCGCCACTGGAGTGAAACATTTTTTGATGCTCTGGTGGTGCTGTGTGCTGGCGCATATTTACAAGGCCACGCAAAGCCACCCTGCGTGGCTTTTCATGGTCTTGTAAATACGGCCCCTTTTCACTCTTCACTTTGCGTGAAAGGGGTGTGCAATGGGTGTTGCTGTGGGTGTTCCAACGCAACACCATTGCTTTTTGATGCTGCCCCAGATTTACAAGGGTGTGTAAATCTGAGGCAGCACCAAAAACTAATGCCATTGAAAAGCAAGTGTTAGAATGGCACAACGAGAAGACATACTTTTGTTTCTCCTCGTTTTTTGCTCTTTCTATGTGTGCTGTATTCTGCAGCGTACATAGAAGGAGCAAATTGCCATTAATAATTGTTTATGTGCAGGAAGGTCTCTCTTCCTGCACATTAACAATCATCCCAGCAACACAGGCACCCTTGCATCATGGCGCAAGAGTGTCTGTGTTGGTGCTAGGCAGCTTTTTTACCACCGGTGCAAGGGAAAACACAGGGGTGGGACATATTCTTGTGAATACAGCGCATCCCTGCGTTTTTTAAATGATGCAGTGCTGCTGAATTGCTTGCAGTGCCATGCTGTTTCATTTCTTTGCAAAAATGCCCTCTAGATTTCAATGTGAGCTAAGGCCACCATATTTGCAGACTACAACATTTAAACAAGATGAAATATCACCCTAATTCCAACCCTTACTCAAAACGAGGCAGTTATAGTAATATTGTTCCTTATAATAACCATAACTGTAATCATCTTTAGCACATTCACTGTCAAAGTTCTAGGGCTCATTGAGTTTCAACTACTAATGAAAAAATTTCATGCAGTAATTTAGTTGCAGTAGCACAAAAATATTAGTTTTTGAAACAAGTATGGTAGCTTTTAGATCGAGTCTGCAGGAAGTGCCTATGCGCTGTCGCTTGGCGACCTATTATGTCTAAAGAAAAAACCTCCAAACAGGTGTGTTTAGACCGCCCACTAATTACCATTCATTGGCATCATTATCCCTCTTCTTTGCTTCCTTCTAATTCGGTAGTGCGTGCGAGGCGTCACTTCTTCATCACTTCCTTTTGTTTCTGTGGCGGACAGACCAAGTACAGATTGATTTATTTTAATTAGTGTCCATCTGCTCCTCGCGCTGTGATTGAGGCATTTATTCTTCTCTTTTTGGACATTTTTATAAAGAGCAAACTCGACCTCAAGGTTTTGGTGCGCTTTATTAGTATCTATAACTCGAACCGTGTATAATTCTCTCTTCACACTTTGAGCTATATTTACAAAGAAATGGCGCAGCACAGTGCTGCAAGCATTTTAGCTGCGCCGCGGTGTGTCATTTAAAAAACACAGGGTTCTACCATATTTACAAGAATATGGTGCACCCCTGTGTTTTCCCTTGCACCGGTGCATAAAAAGCTGCCTAGCACCAACACAGACACCCTTGTGCCATGGTGCAAGGGTGCCTGCTCTGCAGGGATGATTGTTTATGTGCAGGAAGGGATACCTTCCTGCACATAAACAATCATTTAAGTGATTTGCTCCTTCGATGAGTGCTGCAGAGCAGCACACATACAAAGCGCCAAAAACCAGGAGAAATAAAGTATTTCTCCTCATTGCACCACTCTAACGCTTGCTTTTCAATGGCGTTAGTTTTTGGCGCTGCATCAGATTTAGATCCTTGTAAATCTGGGGCAGCATCAATGTTGTGGTGGAACGCCCAGAGAAACACCCATTGCACGCCCCTGTCGTGCAGAAACCTGCATCAAAGGGTACGATATTTACAAAGCTGCGTTAAGCCACTAAAGTGGCTTAGCGCCGCTTTGTAAATATGAGCAGGGCATTGTGCCACCGTAGCGTTGGAAAAAGTGACGCTGCAGTGGTGCAATGCCCTTGTAAATATGTCCCTTTGTGTCTGTCATTTACAATAGATACACATCTTCTTTATGGCACTGTTTATCACTAGTGTTTATATTTTGAAGCGTTTGCAGATTTGTCTCTTTCTGTGATACTTACAATCTATAGTACCTCTGAGTATTTGTATATGCACAGTTGTGGTCCGATCACAAACCTTTCCAGTTCAAGGGCAGTACATTGTAAGAGGCCATGTCTGATTTGTTGTCTAGACTTTATTTTAGGAATATGTCAAAATAATCCATCACAAAATTGAGCATAGTATTGCGCGTTTCTTTACTAATCACAATTACACATTGTATTTCCTGTAAATAAATCCAAATATAATCCCTATATAAAACTGCAAAAAAATACTGTCAGTTCCACAAGTCATGAGCAGTTCCACTTTTCCTGTACATTGTTTTGCAGTTGATGTAGCGAGAACTCGACCCAAAGGTATTGGAGTACTTTACATGAAAACCATGGGGCATATTATGTATTAGGGTGCACTTTCCCTGTTTGCGCCTTCTGTGTTTCACAGTGCAGACGGCAATCCGCCTGCGCTTTTAAAGGGGATTAGAGATCCCCTTGCAGGTGTGTGCAGTTAGTGACTACACCCACCTGCAAGGGCATGTCTGGAGGGTCCATGGGGCCCCCTTTCCCCTCTCCAGAGGGCTGCTCTCAAGGGGCGCACTGACGCTGTCAGTGCGCCTCCTGAGAGTGTCTTTGACTCTCCTTCCATGTCTGTAATATGGCGCGGGCACAGAGGTAAAGAGATTCCGTCATGTACATGGGGCACGCCCCCATGTAAATGAGGTAACCTCCGATGCAGATAGCACTGGCGCTTTTAGTGCACCAGCGCTATCTGTATTACAGAAGGGGCTGCACAAGAGTCTGTGGCTCCTTCTGTAATACCAAAGTGACCCGGGGCACACAAAATGGGGGCAAAACGCCTGTTGCGCCTCTGGGGCACTTTCTGTAATACGGCCCCAGGTATAGTACTATTAAGGTCACATTCATTTTTAGGCAAGGGGAGATTAAGTGATTTGCCCAGAATCACAGGACACCGGGACTCGAACATCGTTCCCCAATTCCAAAGTTCATAACTCAACTCTCTGATTTAGATTATTTTAACACCAGTGGCATCACACGTGCATTGTGTGTGTGCGCGGCTTCTTTACTCTGCTTGTCTTGCCTTCTATCAGGGCAGTGGTAGGGCAGAGCTCAACGGCAGGTGCAGAACCCACTGAGGTATCGGATGACAGTGGGCATTATTTAAGCATTAAGGCTTAGGTGATCCTTCACGATTTGATCACTCTGCATGTCTCAGGCGCTGAAACAGTGAATTATTGACATAATTGGGCATCATGCATACCTTGTGTGAGATTGCACAGTGTGCTTGTTGATTGTACCTAGCTTGTCACCGTCAGGGCAGAGGAAGAGGGCAGAGTATAGCCAGAGGGTGGGCACTGGGTCCTTTCCATTGCCAGCGCCGTACATGGAGCTGTGTGGACACTCATCTACCCCCTCAAGAAAGAGGGCTTTTCTGGCTCACGCTGCGAGCAACGCCTCCTATTTTCATCTGTTTTAAGAAGGTATAAGGCACAAGTCATCAAGCTTGGTGCCCTCAGCTGTACGTGACCTAGGATGCGAGACTCTTCATCATATTCCAGTAAGATACCGAAAAACAAACCTAGGGGTATATTTATCATAAAGTCACGCAAAGCATACAGCAAGTAAACTTGGTGCACTGCGCTGAGCGGCATGACAGGGAAAGCCGGAATGCGCCATATCTATAAAGATATGACGCATTCCCGCTCTCTCCCTGCGCTGGTGCACTGAGTACTGCCTAGCGCCAATGAAGACACCCTTGCGCCATGGCACAATTGTGCCTGCATTAGAGCCAGGATTGTTTTTGTGACTGAAGAGACACCTTCCTGCCAGTGGCGGTCGGTGCAGGTAAGCGTGGTGAGGCTGTGGGGCGGGGCAGGGGGGATGTCGACAGACAACAGAATAGGATTTATTTATTTATCTTATTTTCCCTGTTCTGTCGTCTGTCAACATCCCCCTCGCTCCTCCCCGCTTGCCCCACCACACTTACCTGCACCGACCACCGCTGCTTGCTGTACCAAACAATACTTTGAGGGATTTTCTTCTTTCTATGTGCACTGCAGAATGCAGCACACGTAGAAAAAGGAAATAACAAGGAGAAATAAAGATATTTCTATTCCTTATGCCTCTGTTGGGAAGGCGTGCCATTTTGACGCATTCCCAGGTTTACAAGTCTTTGTAAATCTGGGAATGCGCCAAAATCCATGAGTGGAAGCATGGGAACGCCATGCTCCGCCCATGGAACACCTTCCCAACTCAGAGTAACCCAGGGCAGCGATTTGAACTGTCTTGATTTACTCGGGATTTACTAAGCTACGCAGAGCCACACAAGGTGGCTGTGCATGTGTTAGTAAATCTCACTTAAGCCCTTAGGTTGCCTTTCGTCACCTTGCGTGACGCAAGGGCAATGCAAGGGCTTTACAAATCAGACCCCTAGGTTTTTTTTACACATTTGTTTTGATCTTCAGTGAATGGTCATGCTCTTCCACGTAGCTATAGGCTTGATTAAAGCAACTTTGAAGAGTACTAACAACATGTGTAAGGTCTAACTATACTAACAGTCATGTCTTTTATCGTGTTTATTAAATACACGGTAAAGTAATCAATAACTAGTTTGCCCATAGAATCGATTAAACCAATGTGTGACTGCCTTCAAATATAATAGCAAAAAATTCACATTAATACTTTAATGAGAATACACGGACTGAATTTAACTTTCGTAATTCATAGTCCTAAGTAGTACATACACCAGGGATACATCTTTTCTGGTTGAATTGATTAAAACGCCTTTTAAATGTGTTAAAATATATATGAAAGGATTGATTAAAAAGTTAGTAGCACATCATTTTAATTTAACAGTAATGTAATTATTAAGCAAAAATAGATACATATTTAGCTCCGATAAGATACAGTGTACAACCAAGGCACACCTATAAATTAATATTTTTGTGGGAATAGCACTTAATTTAACAATATACTGATTTATACTGATATATAGTGCCTTAATAAAAACATATTTACCCTTTTAAATCGAAAGAAGCATTTTATAAACCGACTTAAATGTTTATCAGTCATGTAATATCGTAATAATAACAATAATTTAATTAGACTAGTATATTGGTTACATTATTGAATACTTGTATGTGGCCCAATTGACTCAAATCAAACAATGCAGGCACATGCTAAAACGGAAATGAATGCACTAGTAATATTATTATGGTAATATTAATTTAACAATAATTGAACAGGCCACCAAACAAACAGAATTTTGATTAGCGACCTGATTGTAGCATTTTATTAATGCATTGAAATAGTAGCAGCATTTCCTCCTCGTGAAGATTCACCTCTACTGTGCTCAGGTTTTATGGGCCAGTAAAAGCTGCAGACCCTTCTTTGCTGCTGGAACAGCACAGGCACGATTTGTGTTAGCAAGCTGCAAGCAGCAGAGCTCTTTACAGCAGCGGCATTTACAACGAGTGCTGTAATAATAACTATATACATGTTTCTAAGTGCTGTACCCAGTTTAAAGATACTCGATTTACTGACTCTGGAAAGAGGGAAGGCTTGTCTCAATTCGAACTCATGACATGCAAAGCACATCTTTCAAAGTGTGTGTTAGATTTGGGGGTCTCTAGTTGGCAATGGTTTGCACCTTTGTCCAAATAGGGACCCTTGCGTCTAGTCAGGGTAAGGGGCTACACTCCTAAAATAACCCCTGCTCACCCCTTGGTAGCTTGGCACGAGCAGGCAGGCTTATCTCAGAGGCAGTGTGTAAAGCATTTGTGAACACATACAGTAATACAGTGAAAACACTACAAATGGACACTACACCAGTTTAGAAAAATAAGTAATCTTTACTAAACTTAACACAAGGTCAAACGACAAAAAAATCCACAATACTGTAATCAAAAATTAGTCTTTAAAATGGTAGAAATAGCTTAGTTCAATGAAGATGGTAAATGCAACACTTTACTCTCAAAGTACCTTGGATGCGTAATGCAAAACAAACAAAAGGGTCGCAGGGAAGGTGATGCGCCGTTCCTTACACTCAGGGGAGTGGATGCATCGGTTCCTTACTGCTGCGCTGGGGAGTTGAGGCTCGCTTCCTTACTGTGTGGGGAGTTGATGCTTCGGTTTCTTACTGTGATCCGGTGCGATGCGACAAGATGGCGCCTCGATGCGATGACGATCCGGTGCGATGCGACAAAATGGTGTCTTGGTTACGGTGCGACAACGTAGGTGCGATGCGTGCACGCCCGACGGCCGTGCAGCGACTCAGTGAACTTCTGAGCCGCAACAGGCCCTGCGACATGCTTCTCCGGTGATGTGACGGCGACCTCTGCGGTGGCGGCATGCTTCTCCGGTGATGCGACGCGCCTCGGTGATGCAATGCGAGCAGCTGCGGCGGCACACTTCCTCGGCGATGCGACGGCAACTGCTGCGGCGGCGACACGCTTCTCCCCGTTGAGTCGTGCTTCCAGCTCCCAGCGACACGCAGTCCTCAAAAGGGCCCAACACAACAGCAGGCATCTCTTTGCAGGTAGAATTCCCAGCAAGGGAATTCAGGGGAGCTGGTTGGTGGAGTCTTGTATCCCTGAGACTTCAGGCAGGAGGCAAGTTCAATCTTCAAGCCCTTGGAGATCTTCTTCAAGATGATGAAAGTACACACACAGTTCCTTTCTCCTTTCTTTGGCAATAAAGTAACCACTGCAGGCCAACCCCAACAGCACACAGCACAGGGGCAGTCTCCTCCTTCAGTTTCCTGGTTCTTCTCCTCAGCAAAGGTTTGTCTTGATTCCCAGAAGTGATCTAAAGTCTTGGGGTCTGGGCCCCAATATTTATACTCAAAAATCCTTTGTCTCTGAAGGCAGAGAGTGTCTGTGCCTGACCAAAACCAGCTCTGTGCTACTTCCTGGCAGGAGGTGGAGACAGCATTGTTGAAAGCAGACCTGGCCCAGGTAGCTGAAAGGAAATCTCCTCCCCATACTCTCTATTCTATGAGGGCTCAAGGGAGTGAAAGGAAATCCCCGCCCCCTTCTCTCTATTCAGCCAAGGTCCTATTCAGCCCAGCCCTGACCCATCAGACTGCTGGAGCCCAAGCCCTCCTGTCACTCACAAACCAGACAGGCAATACACAACCTAGCAGAGGCAAGCTGGATGGTTAGGCAAGAAAATACCTACTTTCTAAAAGTAGTATTTTCAAACACAGAATGTAAAAATCACCCACACTAAAAGATGTATTTTAACATTCTGAGTTCAGGCATACCAAACTCGAATTTCTACCTTGTTCCCTGGGTCAGTTAGGATTATAAGATGTTATAATCAAACTGCCCATTCTGGCCTATGGGAGCAGGTAGCCTTGCAATAGTGAAAAACGAAATTGGCTGTAATTCACTATCAGGACATGCCACACACATCAGGGCATGTCCTACCTTTCACATACAATGCACCCTGCCCTAGGGCCTACCTTAGGGGTGACTAACATGTAGAAAAGGGAAGGTTTGGGGACTGGCAAGTGGGTGCACTTGCCAAGTCGACATGGCAGTCCCAGACTGCACACATGCTTTGCACTTGGCAGGCCTGAGCCATAGTTTACAAGCTGCTTCTGTGGGTGGCACAACCAGTGCTGTAAGCCCACCAGCAGCATTTGATTTACAGGCCCTGGGCACACACGGTGCACTGTACTAGGGTCTGACAAGTAAATCAAATAACCCAATCATGGAATCACTAATCCATAACAACAATTTGTAATAGGGAGCACTTGCACTTTGGCACTGAATAGCAGTGGCAAAGTGCCCAAAGCATCTAGACCAGCAAAAACATAGCAAAACACAGGAGGCCACAGCAAAAAAATGGAAGGGAGACCCACGCCAATGGTGCCAGGACTAACAGTGTGTTTACTCACTGGTCCAGTCTGCCAGTACCATTCTATAGATACAGCAGAAAGGTTCTGTCCAGCTGTGGCCCGTCCACAAGGGCGAAAGGGCCACGCCCCTGGAGCAGAGTAATTTTGGCTCCACCCTTACACGTCACAAATACACAATGATACGTGCATTTAGCAAATGTACTCTGTGTGTCCTAACGACATTAATGAAAAGTGTTGCACTTGACATTACTATTCAAGTGCATTCACTGTAGGATTAGAGACTCATGTATACACTGTGGGCAGTTGCATCTCCTGGAGGGAGTGCTGCGGGCGGTGGGGCGGGGGAGGGGCAGGGTGGGGGGTAGTAAACTCCGGCATACGGCCAAACGGAGGTAAGTACATAAATAAATAAATAAAACGAATTACATTGCGCGCACCGCAATTTGGCGATGCGGCGCGCGCAATGTAATTTGTTTTATTTATTTATGTACTTACCTCCGTTCGGCCGTATGCCGGAGTTTACTACCCCCCACCCTGCCCCTCCCCCACCGCTCCGCAGCACTCCCTCCAGGAGCCGCGACTGACTGTGGGGCATATGTACAAGCCCCTATCGCCACCACAACGTCACCTATACTGACGTTGTGGTGGCGATAGGGGCTTCCCTTATGTACAAGGCAGCGTTAAGCCACACTTAACGTGGCTTAACGCTGCCTTGTACATAAGGCCCCCTTACACGCTATGGTTAGCGTGAAAGGGGTGGGCAGTGGGTGTTGCGGTGGGCGTTCCACTGCAACACCCATTCATTTTGACGCTGCCCCCTATGTACAAGGGTGGTGTACATAGGAGGCGGCGCCAAAATTAAGACCAGGTAAAAATTGGTCTTAAGATGGCGAAATGAGGAGAAATGCATTATTTCTCCTCGTTTTTGCTTTTCTATGTGAGCTGCCTTGTGCAGCACACATGGAAAAAGCTAAATGCCATTGTTTGTTTATGTACAGGAAGGCGTTCCTTCCTGTACATAAACAAACTGTTAAAAAAATGCCATTTTGTCACTTTGATGTGTGCTGCATGAAGCAGCACGCATGAAAGTGACAGAATGGCATTTCTAGGATTGTTTATGTGCAGGAAGGGACACCTTCCTACACATAAACAATCCTCCACTGCACACTGACACCCTTTCACTCTGGTGCATGGATGCCTGCGTTGGCGCTAAGTTGCTAAACTTAGCGCCATCGCAGGGGGAAACGCAAGGCTGCACCACATTCTTCTAAATATGGTGCAGCCTTGCGTTTCAGAAGTGGAGGAAAGATGCGTTAAGCCAAGAAGGCTAAAGCCTCTCTCCTCCACGTCCTTGTACATATCCCCCTGTGTGCCTTAACTTAATAAAATTGCATTTATTGTTTAGGTGATTGAATAAAACCATCCTCACACTATTAGAATGTATTCACTTTAGTAACAAAAAGGACTTTTGCAATGTGTGCACTAATGTTTCATACTTGCATTCATAATGTAGTTCTTAGTCACATTTATACACATGTACTCAAGTTATTTTATCTGTATGCAATGTTTAACATGAATGTAAAGTAGTGACATTTTCCATTCATTTGTGGTTGAATGTGTACAGGTATATTGAATGTGTACCATTGATTTAATATGTTCATTTGACATGACTAGGCCAGTTTTTCTTTCTGCATAAAACATTGTTTTCCATTTTCTGTTTGCATGTCTTTTCCTTGCATGTTAGTTTGAGAATAGATTCAACACTGTACTAGTGATAAAGAGAGACAGTCTGAGAAAATGACCTTGACAAGGAACATGGAGAGTCAGAGGGTCAACTGAAACTTTCAATCTATTAATGTTGCGAGGAGTCACAGGTATCCAAGGACAATATAATTCCCAGGTTTGGCCTGGGATATTTGGTAAATGTTGTAGCTCATAACGTGAGAAGGAAAGGACAATGGAGTCCCTGATGGCATGATTAAGGAGTACTACTCAGAAGATTAGTGTGGTAATAAACGATGTTCTCACAGGTCATTGTTAGCCACTATTCTTTTGGACTTTGAGAAGTGCACACCTCAAATGCTTCCCTTTTGGACTCTTTTCTGAGTTTGGCTTCAGCTAACACTCATTTCTCTGTCCCTAGAAGACTCTTGACCGAGCTTCTGAAATGCTGACACCTTCCTATATTATTCTCTTTTTTTATTTCCCCAACTTTTTTAGATACTTTTAAACTTAACCATCCTCTTTAGTTTGGACATTAAATTGGATGATTGTTATCTATACTCATGTATAGGATAGAGGATCAGAAACTCTTCTCCAAGCATCAAATTCTGATATTAACCCCTTTGCTGCGTTCGTCGGCCAACGGCCGTCACGAGCACTACTTCGGTAGTGCTGCGCACGTCCGTTGGCCGACGCGGTCCCGCCCACTCCTTTGAAGTGCCGCACCGCGGTGGAATGTTCGCCGCGGTAAAGGGGTTAATTTTCTGTATTGCTGTGACTGAACTTCTTGTGTGCCTTATTCTCGTACACCAAAAGACACACAATTGATGGACGGAATGCAGAACAAATCAAAACATTCATCCCCAGTCAAGTGATCTGGGTTAAATCCATCATCTTTTTGCTCACCATGCCACCCCAGTTTAGACCTGGCCATATGCAAATCAGTCTTGACCCTGTGCCTCATGGGAACAGTCCAGCCTGAACTGCCAAGTCAGGTCCTCCCTGGACCGGAAACAAGAATCCTAGGACCGGTTTTGGGCGTTCACCCCTCATCAGCCAGGATAGCTTGAATCCAGTGGCACAGTGAGCCCGGGACCCACATCTGGGCATACCCGGCGCGCTTAGGGCAAGAAAGCAAAAGACACACGATTGATGGATGGAATGCAGAACAAATCAAAACATTCACCCCCAGTCAAGAGATCTGGGTTAAATCCATGATTCTTTTGCTCACCAAACCACCCCAGTTTAGACCTGGCCATATGCAAATCAGTCTTGACCCTGTGCCTCATTGGAACAGTCCGGCCCGAACTGCCAAGCCAGGTCCTCCCTTGACTAGAAACAAGCATCCTAGGACCGATTTCGTGGTTTCACCCCTCATCAGCCAGGATAGCTTGAATCCAGTGGCACAGTGAGCCCGGGACCCACGTCTGGGCATACCCAGCGCACTTAGGACCAGAAAGCAAAAGACACACAATTGATGGACGGAATGCAGAACAAATCAAAACATTCACCCCCAGTCAAGAGATCTAGGTTAAATCCATCATTCTTTTGCTCAACAAACCACCCCAGTTTAGACCTGGCCATATGCAAATCAGTCTTGACCCTGTGCCTCATTGGAACAGTCCGGCCCGAACTGCCAAGCCAGGTCCTCCCTGGACCAGAAACAAGCATCCTAGGACCGGTTTCGGGGTTTCACCCCTCATCAGCCAGGATAGCTTGAATCCAGTGGCACCTTGAGCCCGTGACCCACGTCTGGGCATACCAGGCGCACTTAGGGCGAGAAGCAAAAGACACACAATTGATGGACGCAATGCAGAACAAATCAAAACATTCACCCCCAGTCAAGAGATCTGGGCTAAATCCATCATTCTTTTGCTCACCATGCCACCCCAGTTTAGACCTTATTCGGGTACACCTGCACTTCTTTAGGAGGTTGAGTTATCCAGATGTTATTCTGTATCTTTACAGATTGGTATTGAGATTCATTTACCTTAACTGGACTGCAAATTTGTAATACATCTTCTTACCTATAGTCACTGATTCCTAGTCCTTATTGTGTAGCCAAATGGGCTGCACTGTAAATTAAAATTGTTTGATTAAATGCTAACTCCCTTTACCTCTCAGTCAGCAAAAAAGGTCTATGGGATAATGAATGATTAGAGATTTGGCCCAGCGCTGGATCAACTGGTAGCTCTTCGGATGGTTCGTCACTGAAGTGAGGGAGTTAGGGTGTCCCATTCAGAAACTGCCCAGACCCAGTCCAAACCCCTAAATCCCATGGTTTGCTCAAAGGATTGATGAAGTTCCAACCATTTTGGAATGATTTGTAGCAGCGGACGTGTATTAATAGGATTGTGCATTGCAATTGCTTATTCTGAGCTTGCGGTGCTTTGCAATGATTGTGTGGTGTTCTGAAGAGATATTTTAAGTTGTTATGTCATTGTGGCACTTAATGCAGAGAAGTTGAAGTTGTTATCGGGTCCAACCTGGCCTAAGATCCCAGGACAGAGAGATAGATAAGTTATCAGTGTAGAAGACACAGTGGTGTAGTTGTCAGCTGTGTTGTGGCTCTAGTTGTGAGATGTCGTCAACAGCAATATTGGGATAGGAACTTTATCTTTGAGGGATTGTGAGGTGTGATTGGCATAGTGAATCTCAGTGCACAGGGAGGAACTGTTTCAATGCGAGTGAGCCCCGCAGGTCGAGGTTTCATTTGAAGTGAATGTCATTCCGGACTGTTTCATGTGTGTATGAATATCTTTAATTTCATCAGAGGAGCAGACAAAGTTAGTTGTTGAAATTGCTTTGCATTTGTTCGGCATGGAAATTATTGAGAGTGCATTCATGAAGAATTGTAAGGAAGGGTGAGGTGCTGCAAGGAGTGAGATTGATGCCACAGAGTGCTGCGTTGGTATTGGTCGGTTCGTGTAGAGTCGCGCTGGTATTGGTTGGTTATGTCATAGAGAGCGGCACTGGTATTGGTTGTGATTGTCGAACAAAGAACTGTGGGTGAAGAACAAGAAGTCATTTGTGAATTTGCATATTTTTGATCGAAAATGTAATTCTTTAAACTATTACAAAGTCTAATGAAGGGAGATGTGACTGTGAATAGGAAAAAGGCCCTCCCTGAGTTACTTTTAGGTCCAAGAGGAGGGAGGAAGGGAAAAAACCAATACGAGTAAAATACCTCTATGCTGACCTATTTAATTTGACAAACAACCTAGCAAGGTTCTAAATTACCAAAAACCTCTACACATCATACATTATTATGGAAACCCCAAATATAACTCAAAAACATATAATGATGCAGTATGACTTTTTATGACATTCTTTTTTATTTTATTCTGAAAACATGAGTGTTTATCTCTGAGATTCACACAGTTACATATATGTACAACACATTTAATAGTTTTAATTTACATAATATTTCATCATAGTACTTGGAAAACATAAGTGTATCACATCAGACATCCCACAATAGATACAAAACAGTGTAAAAATATTCACTATCATCATTCATTAAACATCACTATCATACTCTCACATACTCACATTCACACTAACCAACTACAGCAACTTACTCTTAAAAGGATAGGGAAAGGGAAAAAATCTTTTGACCCTGTGGTGGATTTCAAGGTGTTTGTAGGCAAGTTGGTACGATTAATTTCAAAAACACCAATAAAAGGAGAAGAGATTCTCCAAGATCACTCTTCTGAAAATAGTTCGCGGTCTACGCGCGTTTCAGTGGAAAGCCACCTTCCTCAAGACCAGATATGCTGGAGGTTCATTTAAAAGTTTCTTGGGATGTCTGAAATAAAAAACAGGGGCATTTAGCTAGGAGAAGTTAGTGGCAATAATGATTTACTAAGGGAAAAATTCCTCTTTATAATATTTTTAAAAAGGTTTACACTCTTTTCTCATCATGGTGCTCAGGTGCCAAAGAATGGAAGATGGAATGGAGGGAAGGGGAGTTGTGAATTTTGTGTAGTGCATGCAGGATTTGATTTCACATACAGAGAGTGTATAAGGGTGACCAGGATCCCAAAATTAAGAGAATCGAAATTATCCAAAACAGAGTGCACGCGGGCAGACATGAGTGGTATGAGCCAACTACCCGTGACGTGTGAGGGATAAGTCAGTTAGAACTCACGAAGGTCAGGCTAACCTTCATGGAAAGTGTCTGGACGATCCTCTCTCAGTGCAGAGCCTTCTATTTTGTATCTTGTATCATCAAATGCAATCGTTCTGTGAATAAACAATACTCAGTTGGTAGATTGGGTCTGCAGCAGACTCCCTGTGATCTATGGTAGGGGCCCAATATATGGTAAGTACCTTGGAATTATGGTCATTAGCCTGTGTAGGTAGCATTCAAGCTACAGATCGTCAAGTTGGAAGAAGTAAGCTGCAAAAGTGTCAAAGAAGGTGATTAGATGCACGCTTGCAGTGACTTTGTTTGGTTAGGAGTTATAAGTCTTTTTTCCAATTATTAGTGTACTTTATTTTCCCATATTTAGAAATGAAGCCTCATTTCTTGGGGTGGATTCGGTAGATACAAAGGGGAATTTCACTCTTTCACGAGTCCTAGTTTTAGAAATGGCAAATTGTCTTGCGAGTCTTCACAATTCTTTATGCATGTCTCTGCAGAGTGAAAAGGCAAACAAAGTGTTTCTTCAAATGGTGCCCAAAAAGTACTTGCGAGCAGGTCCTATTAGTTCTCAAGTAGCCCATGCAACTCTATTGCACCTTGCCCGATTGTATACTCTATTTACAAAGGGCTGCAGCAATATGGTTACGGTATATACTGATTTTAGTTACAATGCCGTAATCCAACCGTGGGTATATGACGGCAAAGTAGGTAGCGGTAAATTGAGTGTGCGATGCCTATGGCACAACACTGTGGTTACGGTATGTAATGGTTGTGATTTAAATGCCATAGTCAAACCATAGACAAATAGCGGCAAAGAGGTTAGCGATAAAAATGATAACTATAGCGCAGCTCACGTAACTAATTATGGCTTGCTGCAGTGTGCCCGCTGACGTCGGGCCCCCCTAGAGTGCTGCGTTATCGAGAAATAGGTGCCTGTACCCCAGCTCATGAGACTGGTGGAGTTTCATACACTAAGCGGTATCAGAGTTTTTTTTATATATATATAAAAAGGCCCGTTAACATGTAGACAGGGTGCCCTCTGACAGCGTGCCCCATAGAATGCTGGATGAGCCTTACCTGTATCGTGTCCTCTCGGTGTGGAGGATCCAAATGCCGTTGTGTCCGCAGCCGAAGAGAATGAGCTAACTTCCCTCCTCGTATTTGAAAGCTTCAAAAAATCGCGGTCTAAATCTCGCGATAGTGACTCTGATCGGGCTGCTAGTCTTACGATTCCGGTCGCCATATTAGAGTGGTTTAGAAGTTCACTAAGGATATTTAAAGCGTTTCAACATGTTGTTACTCATATTGACAGATCTGATACGGAACATTAAGGTGTTGCATATTTATGAAAAAAATGTAAAGGAAATCACATTTTGACAGAGTTCGGAAACTCGCTAGTTGGGACTCGCTGGTAGCTGATTATAGGGCTGCTCACCTTTCAGTGACATTGTCACTGACTAATGCCTACATATGGAAAGATTGTTTGTTCCACATTAAACAACTGTGGTGCGGACTGTTAAGGAGAGATACTTAAATGATGTTAGCTCCTGTAATCTGCATGATAACTAGTAATGGCTCGCTATGTGACTGTACCTGTTAGAAAGGGGGAAGAGGCACTACCCTAAGATACACCAGGTCAATATACGGCAAGAAACATGGGTCTTCATAAGTGTATTTGGCTTGAACAATGGCATAAGATTACAGTGAAGGATGGTCCTTTGACGTTTCCCCGTCATGGCACGTTCAATTTGAGAATCATTGAACATTTAAGGAGGACACTGCATGACATGAAACCACCTCCTAGACCTACACAATATGAAAAGTACTTAATGCCTGGGAACATACAGCTCACCTTAGGCCGAGAGAGAAATTTCAAGGAAAGGTCAAGAAAGCCATACACATTTGTGCGGATGCTAAATGGGATGCAGAACAGAATACATGGAGAACTGACATGATTGAGGGAGCTGGACTGTACCCTGCATTAACGAGTGAGGAAGAAGGGAAAGGTAAATGAAAGGATAAGAAAAAGAAAAAAGAGACAGATGAGGCAGAGAATGCAGCTGAGGATAGTGATATTGATTCAAGTGAAGAATTTATAAACAAATAATTGTTAAACAGTCCACCCCATACAATGTGACCCAAGCTAGAGGATCGAGTAATGCACATACCGGTGGGAATTCTGATGTGCGCACGGCACCAGTAGACGCAGGTTCTAATTCAATGGGAGAGAGTTCAGGGATGACAGTCCCTTCAAATACACCTGTCCTAAATGCCCTAGATCTGCACTGACTGTTCCTGTTACAATCGGTCCTGTAGTTTCTCTATATAAAACTGCATTGGCCTGAAATACTACACATACTTTGGCTGTTGCCACTGGAATGAGTACCTCAGCTAGTAATCCTGTAGGCTCAACAATTAGATCAATTCCTCAAATTCCTTTAGTTCTGACACAAGGGTATACCCCATGTGCTGCAAGTGCAGACTCTACCTTAAATCAGAAAGGGATTTACCCAACTGGAAGGGTGTCCCAAAGATTGGCACCCTTTTTCATAGCCAACACAAATGTGCTTCCAAGTGTTCATCCCAGTACCCCCAATACTGTTATACCTATGGGTTTGGCAAGTTCTAACATGTCTCTTTTGAACTCACCACCTAATGCAAATCATGGATCTTTTGGTGGAGAACAAATTTTTAATACCCCAGTAGAACACCCTGATCTTACTGCCTGAGAACTCGATGATTGATTCAAAGGTATAGACACCCCAACTGGTAGTGGGAATCCCAAACCAAGTGGAAGGAATACTCAAACCCCAGTGAGGGAGATAAAGGTAGATGTGGCCAAACTGAAACTAGAATTAGAGAAAATTATATTTGGAAACCTTGACATGTCCCATTTAAACACCTATCGGGATGATGAGCTATTGTTCATGTGTAAGATATTACTAGACGTGCTAGACAGGCTCATGGAAGGTTGTCTGAGTGTGCTCACAAGTACGAAATTAACTTGGAGATCCAAAGCCTTACAGAGAAGTTACTGTTTAAGCTTTAACTAACTGGAAACTTGCTACCATGAGACCGTCAGGAATGAAATTACAGATCAAGGAATTAATTGCCTATGCCTGAAAGTGAAGTGAGCTGGATAGATGGGAAGGTAGATGACTAAAGAAAAAGGAACCCAGGGAAGTAGGGCTAAAGCTACCTCCAGAGGGAACAGAATGAGGATATACCCATGCTTCCAGCGAGATACGTGTCTGATGGAGGATATATCCACATACCTTGGAGTAGGAGTGATCTTGCGTCATTCGCAAATGATTTTCCGAAATTGAGAGAAACCCGTTGGAATGGTATAGGCAGGTGGACCGGTTTGTAAAGATATCAAAGGTTCTATGGATAGATTTGAATATCTTATTTGAAATTGTGGTTCCAATTGAGTTGTGGGTGAAATGCAAAGTTGCTGTGGAGTGGCCTGAGAAGGATCCTTTGAGACATTCCATATCAAAAGCTCAGTCACTAGTGGTAATGAAAAAGAATCATCAGGTGATTACATTTTGAAATTGAAAATATCTCCTAAAGACATTGATTGGATCAAGATTGACTAAACAACTCAAGAGTCCAAGGAATCAGTACATCCCTATTATGAGCAACTGTTGCAGTCATTTAAGCAGTATAGTGAGATAGAGACTATTGAGACTAAAGATATGGGACATTTTGTGTACAGGTTTGTGCATGGATTGAAATCTGAGATTGACATGATGATTCATCAGCATTTCATTTGTTGGCCAAGTAAGCCAATGGATGAAATATTGAGATATGGAAAATATTGTAGTGATGAATGAAGGAAGTGACCCATTTAGGGCCACTCAGGTCACTAATGACCACCTCTCAGCCTTCCATACCAAATGAAGAGTCGGTTAGACAGTCTAGAATACAAACCAATATCTGTTTATTAATATACACTCACAGCGGAGCCCAGTCTGCCCAGTTGGTAGGAGTGCTGCAGAGTGGACTGAAATCGACAAGCATAAAGATACATTATGTACATTTCGCAACTGGGCTAAAACACGCCCATAGTGGAACTTTCCAGGCAGGTGCAGCTAAACAGTGAAATATCTTTCACAAAGTTGCATGATCCAAGGTCGTTCCATCTGGAGCCCGCCACCAGACACGGGGGAGAGGGCCTCTATCTAGTGAGAAAGCTATGCGCTGACATGAACAGCGTGCTCATTACTGAAACAAAACCCAAGTGAAGAATCGAAACTCAGAGAGAGGCGTTTCATGGAATTATATTAGATCAGTTTCGAACAGCCTAAAATGGCGCCCCAAATAGAAAATGGCGCAGTGAATGCTAACTTACATAGGGCAATGCGCAAACATGTACATTTCTATTCTAACAGACCCTCCTTTTACCATGACCTAAACCTTTGCTAACAAGCAGAGCAAACCTCAAACAATAAGGAAAGCACAACAAGGAACAATTAGGAGCATTCCATGTCATCAACATCAGGAAGTGAAACAGTAAGGGGGGAAGAATGCTCAAAAATGCTCTCATCTATATTCATGATATCCTAGATATCTTTCTGGATCATGATTGCGGCATTTGTGTCATGAATTGATATTTTCTTTTTGGGCATGAGAAGGGTAGTACAATAAGAACAACAAAAGGGAAGACACTGAATAAGAATACAGCAAAGAACCAATACCACTATGAGATAAATGACTTTTCCGAGAACCCAGACCCAGTTGCCAAAAAGGGACCAACTCCAATTCCCACTTTCCATTCCTTTAACGTTCTCGAGGATGTCTAAGATGTGTTTAGTAATATTCTTTTCCATATTTTTGATCCCAACTACGCACTGGTTGCCCACTACCGCGCATACACCACCACTCTTAGCTAAAATAAAATCAACTGCATATCTGGTCTGTTCTGAATATATTTGCATACTCTCCAACTGAGAGGTGATGTCACGCAAAGCTGCTATTGTGGTATTAGACAGAATTTGCAGCTTACATCCAAAATATTCTCTCGCTTTCTCACCCCTGGCCATGGAAGTGCCACCTAAAGTGAAAATGGAAGAAAAGATATATATCCAAAAGTGATCCCATTACTATAATTATTGACCTCAATGTCGGTCACTCCCTCACAGAATTCTTTTGTGAGAGTTCTTTTAACCCAGCGTACATTAGGCTTAGCATATTTACAGGGCACACTCAAGGGCAATACCATCCTAAGAGCTACGTCATCTGTACCATTATGGACGTTGGAATAGGTACCGTTAGACAAGAAGTAAAACCGTGGGTGTGCATAGATCGGCCCCTCATAGTCCACTGCTACATATCTTGAATTCATTCCAAAAGTGTTCAGATCCTTATCATTCACTAGGGTACTGTATTTTTATATATCACTATTCCAGAATAGTTGATATACAAAAAAGTGTCAGTGCTATTCAAAATACGGCAACAAGCAGGATAATAACCAGCCTCCCGGGTAACTATCAATTCCTTATAGTGTTAACCCACCAATGTCACATTCTGTTCTTCCATATAAAGATTATCGCAATATGTATTGCTATCACAACCTGGATAACCAATTCCCAGTGGTTTTCTATAATACAGACAAGGTCCTGGATAGCCGAAACCAAAAACTCCCTTCACTTTTGTAAATTGCGGTCCGTGAGTATATTACACGTGACAATGGATATGCAGTCCATAAGCTATTGACAGATTTAGAGGGGTAACAAGCTGTCCCTTCTCCGAAGAATATCTTATGTGTTTCTAGAAGTACATTACTCGGGGCTGTTCTTTAATTTCTTTTCGCGGAGATAACCTTACCCTTATTGCGTAGAGGCATAGTATGATCATTTTCCAAGACCCATGACACTCCACACAATATTATTATCAGCAAAACCAACAGAACAACA
>CAWUFW010024982.1:0-51592 GCA_963921515.1 Calotriton arnoldi | reverse complement strand
GCACAAATAGAACTAACAAACACATCCACACATGTAGCCACCACAACAACACCAACACACAGTGAAGACCACTCAAAGGAAGGAATTCTGTGTATGCTGGCCAAGTCAGTGTAGCCAATAGCATCATGGGAGTCGCAGTCACACATATTGCCCCCCCACAACTGTCCCATCAACACCACCATGAACCATGCGCACATCACAGGGAGTGGAGAAGGACTCACAAGATGGCTGACACTGGCTACTGCTGTGGGGAGCACAAGGCCCTGCTGGCAACTGTGCACCAACAAACAGCAGGACACCACTGACTGACATCCTGAGAGACAACCTACACTCCCTGCAATGCAAGCACGTTCCATGGTGGGATAACTGGCTGGCTGGCTGGGTGGGAAGGAGGACTTGCAGCACTAACCATAGTCACAAGCACCTCCCCTCACACACCCCCAACACAAACTCCACAGTACCCACCTGGTAGAATGCAATGCCCTCCATCCTAACACAAGATCCCACAAAGAACCACCACCCTGGGTTATGTTGTGTGAAGCACAGGGACACTCTTGGGACTCTTAGCCAAACAACTGCCAGGACAACACTCCCAGCCATCCTGTCAGCACAGCCAGCCCACCCCACAGGGAAGCAGAATCAAAGGAAGGAAGCATGGGCATGCTGGGAAGGGGGTGGAGGCAATAGCATGATGGGAGTCGTAGTCACTGATATTGGTCACCCCCACAACTGTCCCATCAACACCACCCTGAACCATGCTCACATCACAGGGAGTGGAGAAGGACTCACAAGATGGCTGACACTGGCTACTGCTGTGGGGAGCACAAGGCCCTGCTGGCAACTGTGCACCAACAAACAGCAGGACACCACTGACTGACATCCTGAGAGACAACTTACACTCCCTGCAATGCAAGCACGTTCCATGGTGGGATATCTGGCTGGCTGGGTGGGAAGGGGGACTTGCAGCACTGACCATACTCACAAGCACCTCGCCTCACACACCCCCAACACAAACTCCACAGAACCCACCTGGTAGAATGCAATGCCCCCATCCTAACACAAGATCCCACAAAGAACCACCACCCTGGGTTATGTTGTGTGAAGCACAGGGACACTCTTGGGACTTCTAGCCAAACAACTGCCAGGACAACACTCCCAGCCATCCTGTCAGCACAGCCAGCCCACCCCACAGGGAAGCAGAGTCAAAAGGAAGGAAGCATGGGCATGCTGGGAAGGGGGAGGAGGCAATAGCATGATGGGAGTCATAGTCACAGCTCTACATCCCCCACCACATGGCCCAGCAAGCTCACACTCACGCATGCACATCCCACAGAGAGTGGAAAGGCCCATCAAAGATGTCTGACACTGTTGCTGTGTCGTGGGGAGCACAAGGGCATGCTGGGTACTGCACACCAACCAACAGCAGGACACCACTGTCAGCCATCTTGCCATTGCTCTCACACCCACACACACTGAACTCCACACAAAAGCAAGTAAGTATGGGAATGCTGGGAAGTGGGGTGGAGGCAATGGCATGATGGGAGTCGTAGTCACAGACATAGCTCACCCCCACAACTGTCCCATCAACACCACCCTGAACCATGCTCACATCACAGGGAGTGGAGAAGGACTCACAAGATGGCTGACACTGGCTACTGCTGTGGGGAGCACAAGGCCCTGCTGGCAACTGTGCACCAACAAACAGCAGGACACCACTGACTGACATCCTGAGAGACAACTTACACTCCCTGCAATGCAAGCACGTTCCATGGTGGGATATCTGGCTGGCTGGGTGGGAAGGGGGACTTGCAGCACTGACCATAGTCACAAGCACCTCCCCTCACACACCCCCAACACAAACTCCACAGAACCCACCTGGTAGAATGCAATGCCCCCCATCCTAACACAAGATCCCACAAAGAACCACCACCCTGGGTTATGTTGTGTGAAGCACAGGGACACTCTTGGGACTCTTAGCCAAACAACTGCCAGGACAACACTCCCAGCCATCCTGTCAGCACAGCCAGCCCACCCCACAGGGAAGCAGAATCAAAGGAAGGAAGCATGGGCATGCTGGGAAGGGGGGTGGTGGCAATAGCATGATGGGAGTCGTAGTCACTGATATTGGTCACCCCCACAACTGTCCCATCAACACCACCCTGAACCATGCTCACATCACAGGGAGTGGAGAAGGACTCACAAGATGGCTGACACTGGCTACTGCTGTGGGGAGCACAAGGCCCTGCTGGCAAATGTGCACCAACAAACAGCAGGACACCACTGACTGACATCCTGAGAGACAACTTACACTCCCTGCAACGCAAGCACGTTCCATGGTGGGATAACTGACTGGCTGGGTGGGTGGGAAGGAGGGCCGGCTGTCAACCAAACACAACCAATGCAGACCATGTTCACACCCCAGAAAATACATAGAAATGCCCAAATAATGCAGGACAATGTGCCACACCAATATCAACCCCTGACTGTAACGACTTAGGACAATGCAATGTACAGGCCCGCACCCAGAGGCACAGTCGCAACTGTCATGTGTGTCAACCATTGATGCCTGCAGAAACATGACATACATTGTTTGTGTCTCCCAAAAACAGGTGATGATGGGGACACAGCAGCAGACGCTGAGGAGTCCCAGTCCCAGGCTCAAGAGGATGCCGAGCTCACTGGCGTCGTACAGCCTCTATCCTCCTCGGACGATGAAGAACAACCTGGCACATCCGGTGCAAGTCAACATGCAGCACCAGCAGGACCACCAGCTGCAGCACCAGCAGGACCACCAGCTGCACCCCCTGCACCCACCCCTCCAACGACTGTCACCACGAATACCATCCCTGCTGACATGGACAGAACAAGGAGCAACACCAGCACAGTGACCCTGGACCAACCTGGGGCCATGGACACCACCACCAACCCCCAAGGTGGACCAGGGTTATCTGTGCGTGCCACTGCACACACTGCACATGTCAGCAGGGGTGGTGGGAGGGGTGGGAGACAGAGGTCGCTGCTTGCAGACGTTGCTGGTGTGCATGATGACCCACAACTGGTACGCATAGCTGATGCGTACCAGTCCAGCACCGGAGAGCTCAGCCAGGTAGTGGGGCTCTTCAGAGACATTAAACAGCAGCAGGCTGCCCATCATGCCCGCTTGGACTCCCACATGTCCCACGTGGAGTCACACATGTCCCGTGTGGACTCACACATGTCCCGCGTGGAGTCCAAGTGGGATGCACTGCATGAGATGACGGCGGTGCACAGGGACATTTTACAATGCCTCCGCCAGATGAACAGCAACCAGTCCACACCTCCCTGTGTGCCAACAACATCTGGTGCCGAACAAACTGCAACTGCCACAGGGAGGGAGGAGGACTCTGGCGGAGAGTCCCCTGCACCGCAGCAGCCTGTACTTGAGGGCCCCCCCAAGAAGAGGGGTCGTCCGAGGAGGGAAAAGTGAGAGGCCGATGGCCAAGCGCAACTCCCAGGAAGCCTGAACCTGTTCTGGATGTTCGCCTTTGTGCACAGACTGTTCACCCTGTTGACGGCAACACTACTCCCACACATTGCATGGGGAGTACAAGTTGGACCAATGTGTCAGACAACTGTGGCCCCGATACTGGGGATCTTGTCTACCCGGACTTTCAATTCACCTAGGAACTTGGGATTGCAAGATTTATGTACAGCACAACCCATCCTATGCACTATTAACACAAATGTATCACAATAAACACACTAATACACCATACTTGCCTCTGTCGTGATTCCAACGTGGGTGCTGTTATGGGGATGATGAACTGCAAAATTACACTGTGTATGCGAACTGCAACAGCAAGGACAACACAGGCATGTGAGTACAGGCAACGTGACACACATGAGGGAGACACACCACCAGGGCTACACAACACATACACACCTAGGCCATCTGACTCATTGCCTACACTGATGTTGCCAGGGAAGACGGTGCAATGCACAGACACCACACCCATTCCCAGTTGTAGTCAAGTAGCTCACAGGTGCAGTAAGCAAATGGCAGTCAAATGTGTGACCACAGACAATGCACATCACAAAGTGAAGCACAGGTTTATTACACAGTTGCAACATGCCGTAACCACTACAGATGCAAGGTAACCCCACCTGGCAGCGGGCACACAGTCAACAACTGTAGACGGAAGGAAGTCCATGGGTGTGGCGCACATCACCTGTAGGGACACAACAGCTACCAGCCTGGATGTGCAATCACGTCGTCGGTGGACACAGTTGACCAAACGAATCTGAAAGTACCCTGTGAAGGACAGAAATGACACACAGTCAAAAGCAATGGAGTACAGGACAGAACAGCAAAACTCATGCACAATACATGTTACAAGATACCCACCCAGAACCAAGTTAGCATGTCAACACTGTTGGGGAGTACAGCCCACCTGTCACCACACATCGCAACACACATCCAGTCAAGTAGCCCATGGACACACTCCAACAGCACCAGAGCACCACCCACACATCATGCCAACTCACATCATTGACATGACACCTCAGGATACTCACATTCAGCTAAAGAAGTTGGTGATGAGCTGTGTGCGGACATCACCATCATCATCATCATCATCACTGGCATCGTGGTCCAGGCCAGGATCCTCCACAGGTGGCGGATGTTGGTCATTGTCATCCTGGATGAGAGGCAACTCCTTCCGCACTGCCAGGTTGTGGAGCATGCAGCAGACGATGATAATCTTGCACACTTTCGCAGGGGCATATGGGAGGGACCCTCCGGTCTTGTCCAGGCAGCGGAAGCGGCTCTTCAGGAGACCAAAGGTCCGCTCAATCACTCTCCTGGTCCGACCATGTGCCTCATTGTAGCGCATCTGGGCAGGTGACACAGGATTCCTGAGGGGTGTCAGCAACCACGGCATGTTGGGGTATCCCGAGTCACCTACGGACAGACAAGTGCACATTAGCTGACTTGGAAAAGTGGGCGGAATACTACAGATCAGATCACACACAATGGCACAAAGTCAGTACACACCGACAAGCCAGGCACGCTGGTTCTGCATCTGTGCCATCATCCTGGGGATGTGACTACTCCTCATCACAAAGGCATCGTGTGCTGAACCAGGGAAACGGGCACACACGTGTGTGATGGTCATGTCTGCAAGACACACCACCAGTGCATTGACCGAGTGGTAGTGCTTGCGGTTCCTGTAGGCCTGCTCCTGGGCCTGTGGTGGTACCAAAGCCACATGTGTCCCATCAATGGAGCCAATTACATGCGGCATCCTCCCCAGGGCATAAAAGTCACTCTTCACGTCAGTGAGTCGTCGCAGTCTAGGGAAATAGATGTACCGGTTCAGGAAGAGCAACATTGCCGCCAAAACATCGCGGAGCACACGGCTGAACATGGTCTGTGACATCCCACCAGCAGTCGCCACAGTATGTTGGAAGGTACCAGTGGCAAAGAAGTGTAGGGCTGCCATCACCTTCACCTTGGGGGTCAGCGCTGTAGGATACGGCCGGCCAGGCTGCAAATGTGGGGACAACTGCACTGCCAAATCCTCAATCAGCTGCCTGGTGAAGCGGTACCGTCGGATGCTGTCCCGTTCCACCATCGTTGCCAGGTCTGGGAATGGCCGATGGACAGCAGGAGCCCTGCAGTGCAGAGGAGAAGTAAGCAAGATTGTCAGTCACCCCACATATGTGGCATTGAACACACTCAAGATCCCAACATACATCATTATGAGGCACAACTACATGAAGTGTGCAGTACCGGAAGGACATGTATGGTACATACATGGCCAACATCTGTCAACACGGTCCAACAGGTGGCATCAATTTGTCCCAGGTTGGCCCATTGGATATCATGAGGCCGTGTCACAGTTCCCATCTCCTGCTGCCGTGTCACAATAACCCCCACAGTGACATGTGAGGACAGATGTGCCCCAGGCACCACAGCTCAACGACAGGTACATTCCCAGGGACCCTGTAATGCCACATGGACACTGCCATTACATGGAGTATCATGTATACACCACAGCAAAACAACCATGACCCCCACAGGTAGTGGCCCCACTTGCCACGGCAGGACAGACATGGACGTCCGTGACACACACGCACAACATCAGAGTCCATGCACACACAACGTGGATGTGGAGACTGTCTCCCATTGTGCACATGAAATCAGAGACATTGTAAACACTACATGCACAAAGACTGTGGAGGACCATCACTATTGTGCCACTGGGACACCCTGGCTCAAACATACCGTCCCACATGGGACTCACGGGGTATGTGACATGACATACACATACACCACTGTGAAATGTGACCATGGCACATGCACAGATATGAACAGTTGCACATCACAGTGGTCACGTACACGTAACACCCAGGATCCTGTCCCCATGAACACATGCACAGCCTGGGGGTGGCTGCCCACAGGTGACACCCACAGGACAACATGTACACCAACATACACACAATAGGAAATGCATCCTTACATGCCTTATGATAAAGTTGGACAGGCTGTCGTGATGTAGGTGTGCCCCTCACTCCCTGGGAGCTATCTGTGGCTGGCATATGTCCATCTGAGACAGGCATGCTGACATATGCCAGTCACATGTACAGTGATGCGTTGTACCGCAATGGACCGATCGGTGCCTCCGGCCGGCCCATTGCATTCAATGTGTGCGGGTACGCGTTGTACCCCTGTGCGCGTTGAACCGCAATGGACCGATCGGTGCCTCCGGCCGGCCCATTGCATTCAATGTGTGCGGGTACGCGTTGTACCCCTGTGCGCGTTGAACCGCAATGGACCGATCGGTGCCTCCGGCCGGCCCATTGCATTTAATGTGTGCGGGTACGCGTTGTACCCCTGTGCGCGTTGTACCGCAATGGACCGATTGGTGCCTCCGGCCGGCCCATTGCATTCAATGTGTGCGGGTACGCGTTGTACCCCTGTGCGCGTTGTACCGCAATGGACCAATCGGTGCCTCCGGCCGGCCCATTGCATTCAATGTGTGCGGGTACGCGTTGTACCCCTGTGTGCGTTGAACCGCAATGGACCGATCGGTGCCTCCGGCCGGCCCATTGCATTCAATGTGTGCAGGTACGCGTCGTCCCCCTGTGCGCGTTGTACCGCAATGGACCGATCGGTGCGCACCCATTGACAATGGGCTTGCCTGGCAACGGACGCGTTTTCGAATTTCGAACGAGTCGGTTGCTGGAAATTCAGTTGGTCACCCACAACAATGTTGCAAAATCATGTATGCCATGAAGTTGAGGATTTGAAGGATGCTGTGGGCGTGTTTTGGTGCTGCTATTCCATGGATTGGCCAGATTCAGAAGATGCAAACGACTTGGACCTATCACTTTGGACACAAGGGACAGTATCTGCCTCTCCAGCACATATATATTGCTGGCTGTTCCCCTGAGAGCTCACTTGCCTGCACTACATGCTCCAGGACGACATCTGCCACTGCACTGCTGCTGTCTCTGCCCCTCTGGACCCTGCAATGGCACGTACTGTGGAGAGAGCCCCAGCCTTCAGCCTTGAAGAGAACCAGGCCCTGCTGGACAGCCTACTTCCACAGTACAGCAAGCTGTATGGGACACCAGGGGAGCAGGTGAGTGTTCTGTGCACTGCCTTTCTGAATGTGCATTTTGTGTGACTAGCAAGGCTGAGAGTCTGCACGCCACTGGCTAGCAGGCTCACTGAGTAGTTGTCACCCCCACAGTGTGTAGTGACTTGCACTGGACAGGTATGGTGCAGTGACAGTGCATTTGAACATGGTTTTACTTCCCATGCAATGATACCATGTAGTGACATCTGGCAAACTGTCCATGGTCAGCTTTGCACTGCCTGTGTACATCATGTCCCCCTGTGATTGAGACATGTATATGCAACTGTGTCATGCACGGATATGTTGCATGTGTGGTAATGGCCTTTTCACTTTGTCATCATGACAGGTTAATGCCCATCGGAAGCAGGAAATCTGGAAGGACATCGTCCGGGCTGTCCGGTCCGTGGGGGTCTACAAGCGCCGGATCCGCAACTGCCAGAAGAGGTGGCAGGACCTTCGGGGCTGGACCCGGAGGATTGCACGGGTCCAGCTGAAGCTGTCGCCTCCTCGCAGGAGGGGCGGAACACGGACCCTGACCCCCCACATGCTCCAGATCCTGGCGGTGGTGTTTCCAGTCCTGGATGGGCAGCTGAAGGCCAGACAGCAGCAAGGAGGGAGTGAGTCAAAGACTGCACTGTGAACTCTGTATTACATGCTTTGTGCCCTCCTCTGGCCTGGTTCAACTGCCACAGTGCAGCAGTCATGTTGTCCAGGAGCCATGTCCCTCTATTGTGCACTGCCCACTGCTCATCTGATACCCAGGTGTGGCCCTTACATTCAGGGAATTGTGTCACTTGGGACTGTGTCCTTGCAGTTTGCTTCACTAAAGGTGGGGGACAGCATCTGTTTCCCTAACTCTGTTGTGGGCATCATGGGTGGGTCCATTGTTCACACAACGCCTGGGTTTGGACATGTGATCTGCGTGTTGCTTTGATATGCGGTCCACTTGCTGAGCTGAGCCACCACATGTGCCTGGGGTATGTGGCACACGCCCATGCAGCGGGTGGGAACAATGTTTGGGCCCCAGGAGTGTGCAGATTACGTGTGTCACACATACATAGCCAGCTATCCACTGTCCAGGGCACATCCCTCATTCATGTGGAGCAGGACAGTCATGCCTACTCCAGGCCATGCAATGCACTCTGTACTCCCACTCCCGTGTATCAGCTGACACATTGTGCACAGTGATTTGACCCCTCAGGTGTCTGCCTCTGTGTCAGTGTGCTGTGGATTAGTTGCCAGGACTGCTGGGGTGTTTCTTGGTAGGGGCTCAGCATGCCCCTGGAGATGTGACCATAGGAGACGATACTTGTGTGTCACATAGGTGTTTGATCAGCTGCCCGTGCAGACTGGGGTATGCGAATGTGATGTTCAGGCAGCTGTTCCCCATTCACAGCAAATTGTGAGGGGCTCAGGTTCAGAGGGTAGTGTCACAGGTCTCCCATATGTCCAATAGGTGTGACCTGGACAGATGAGGGTTGAGATGATGTGTTGTGTGGGGGATGTACATGTGCACTTGTGCAGCTCCAGGACTTGCATTCCCCATGACCTACTATTGTGACACAGTGCATAGTGTTGTTGTCTGGCTGCCAAGTCATACATCACTGAGACAGTGATGTATGACTTAGCAGTCATGCCTCTGCCATGGCATGTGTCAACTTATTTGTGGTCCTGCAGGGGAGTGACATGTGCTACATGCACACCATATTGGCGCTGGCTATCAGGACATGGGTGCATCATGGTGTCTGTCGCTGGTATGCATCACATGCATTTCCTATTTGACTCTGGGCATCCCTTTCATCTGGAAACCTGTACTGACTCAGTGGCAAGAGCTGTGATGTGTCTTCACCGTGTCCTCTGCACTGTCCAACTACTGTGTACTTGGTGCATGTGTCCACACTGGGGTGTTGCAATCCAACAGACACCAGACAGATGGGTGCAAGGCCATGTGGGATGTGAGTGCCATGCTTGGCATCAGACTGACAATTGGCTTCTCCTGTTCAGTTAGGGCACTTTTAGCAAAGTACAACTAATGATGCCAGGGCTTGCTCTGTGATGTGCTGTGCTCACAGTGGTGTGTGCGTTTGGTGCAGGTGACTGATGTCTGTCTGTTTCCCCATTGTTTGCAGATACATCCACGGCCACGGAAGGGGACAGCTCCACGGACCAGGAGGAGCCAGAGAGCCAGACTGGGTCAGCAGCCGAGGAGTGGTCGGAGGGACCCAGTGGCACGGAGGGCGAGGGGAGCCACACCGAGGAGTCCTCAGCACCATCCACCTCAGCTGAGGACCAGAGCAACTCGGAGGATGACTCCCTTGTGGAGGCGGGTGTCAGCAGCCACCACACCCCAGCTAGTGTTGCTGTCCCAGCCACCACCAGCACCACCACCGCCCTCCAATCGGCTCCCATTCCCAAGGTCCGTGGAGGCTCCCATGTTCGGGAGCGTGTCTCCTTTGGCCCAGGCACCGCACTCCCTGCCCCTGTGTCCCCTGCTGCCCTGAGTGAGGAGTCTGTGTACCTCCTTCGCCAGCTCCATGTAGGGCAGACAGCCATGCTGAGTGTCCTCCATGCGCACACCGCACTGTTGACTCAGCTGGTGTCGTTCATGGAGGGCATCTCATCGGGCATGTCTGACCTACAGAGGGGCAACAGGTCCATGGACTCCTCCCTGACGGCAGCAGTGTCCCTCCTCAGACAGTCCCTCACCCCTCCTGCCTCTGCTCCATCCACACTCCCCAGCACCTTGCCCGTCCCAAGCACACACACACCGGCACAGGCACACACCAGCACACACACATCCAGCACACAGACACACACGCCACAAACTAAACGCACACGCACGCACAGTCAGGGGACTGAAACCAGACTCACAGGGGATGGGGCCCTGGTACACACACACGCATCCACGGGCACTGCACAGTCCTCAGTTGCCTCTCCCTCCAAAGCACCCTCCCTTGCCTCACCTGCAACCCCAAAGACCCAGCGCCTCTTCCTCAGTGACCTCGGCCTCTTCCCCTCCGATCCAGCTGCCCCAGCATCCAGGGGGAAGAGGAAGCCCCCCACACGGAGCAGAGTGCCCCTCGCCCCCGGACACCCTCCCCCAGGCGCAGACAGACTGAGGCCCCCACCCACAAGTCCCCCGGAGTGCTAAGAGCAAGACCCCGCCGCCGCCCTGCAGCTCAAGCACCAGGTCTCCTTCCTCCATCCCTCAGGCCCCCACTCCACAGGTGCCCCCACCACACCCTGCCCCAGGTTCCCCCACCCACAGATATACCATCCCCAAGAGGCTCCGGCCTTCTCCCCTGCCACTTGCTCTCCCGGCACCACACCCCCGCTGCGCTTGTCTGTGCCACTGATGTGGTGAGGGTGTCCTCCCCTTCTGTCCAGCCCACCTTGCCTGTTCCCCATTCTCCTCCCCTGGTGGTAGGCACTGCAGTGGAGTCCACTACCACCCTGTCTGACTTGGGCACTGCAGTGGCGGACCTGTCCACTCCATCTGCAGGGTCCACTGCAGTCATGCCGGCACCCACAACATCTGAGCCATGCCCCCAGTTGTGCCGGCACACACCATGTCAGACACCTCCACTGCAGTTGTCAGTGGCTCTTCAGCACCCACCACCCCTTCCCTGCTTCCTCCTGGTGAGCCCTGATCCTGTCCCTGCGGTGCCTGGCCTACCCCCCGGTTGCCCCTCCTAGTGGATTGTCCCTGGTTTTGTGCAGGCATGTGTAGGGTGGCATCTGCCACTGTCACCCACTTGTGACTTTGTTGATGGACTGGCCATTGGCCTTTGTTTATGTTCTACCGGACTTCTACTTTTAATGCCACATATGCTGAATAAAGCAACTTTCTGTTCTCTAGTGCTTTTGCTTCTGATGTACATGATGTTGATGATGCTAACAATGCCCTTGCTGCAGTGATGGTGATATTTGGTCTCATGATAATGGAGTGTTACTGTGCAGGAACCCATGTGGTCCAGGGGGAATGTGTCCTATCCTGTGGTGTATCCATGTCATCCATAGCAGCATCTGAGGGTGTCATGTGTTCAGTATTTGGCAATGAGATTTCCTACTTAGATTGGCAACTTCACATCTGTGGCTTCCACCCCTGCACATCTGTTGTGCCTGCCATTGTTCTATTCGTCTACTTCCCTGACCGTGTGGCCATCTCCAGTGAACATGCAGGTTTGGGCATCAATGGGGAAGGACTCATCTGTGTTGTCAGTGCAACATTGCTATACAAGTGTGTTGGATCTGTGCTGATGATTCCGTTGGCACTTCCATGACCAGGCTGATGGGACGGGAGCCCTCATTTGGTGCTAATTGTTCATTGTGTGTCCCATTGCTGCCATGGTATGGTATCTGTTCGCCTCACATCTGCAGTCTCCACAGGGTATCTGCATGTGTGTGCCCATTGGTGCAAATATGTGGGTCTGCATTCGGATGGTCACTTCTGTCATTGTGTCATTGATGATTGTTGATGGTGTCAGCCCCCATGGGTGTTGTTTGTCTGCACATGGCCAAAGTTATGTCTTATTTGCACTGCAGGATTTGGCTCCCCCAATTTATGTTGCAATGGGACACATACACTACTTTGCCACTGATGTGTTTGTTGTTCTGTGACCAGGAATCATCCATGCAGTTTGGCAGTTGCACCTCTTACTTTGTCAACACTTACCTTTTGGTCACTGTGATGATGGGGGTTTGGACCCCATTGCCACAATGTTCAAAATGTGCTGCAGCTATGGACCCCACACTTGCCTTTTGGTCACTGTGATGATGGGCGTTTGGACCCCATTGCCACAATGTTCAAAATGTGCTGCAGCTATGGACCCCACACTTGCCTTTTGGTCACTGTGATGATGGGGGTTTGGACCCCATTGCCACAATGTTCAAAATGTGCTGCAGCTATGGACCCCACATTTGCCTTTTGGTCACTGTGATGATGGGTGTTTGGACCCCATTGCCACAATGTTCAAGATGTGCTGCAGCTATGGACCCCACACTTGCCTTTTGGTCACTGTGATGATGGGGGTTTGGACCCCATTGCCACAATGTTCAAAATGTGCTGCAGCTATGGACCCCACACTTACCTTTTGGTCACTGTGATGATGGGGGTTTGGACCCCATTGCCACAATGTTCAAAATGTGCTGCAGCTATGGACCCCACACTTGCCTTTTGGTCACTGTGATGATGGGGGTTTGGACCCCATTGCCACAATGTTCAAAATGTGCTGCAGCTATGGACCCCACACTTGCCTTTTGGTCACTGTGATGATGGGGGTTTGGACCCCATTGCCACAATGTTCAAAATGTGCTGCAGCTATGGACCCCACACTTACCTTTTGGTCACTGTGATGATGGGGGTTTGGACCCCATTGTCACAATGTTCAAAATGTGCTGCAGCTATGGACCCCACACTTGCCTTTTGGTCACTGTGATGATGGGGGTTTGGACCCCATTGCCCCAATGGTCATGGCCTGCTTGCGTTGTGTGTGCCACACACATATTTGTGTGGCACATGTGCTAGGGGGTCACATTGTATGTTAGAAGTCATGTTCGGTGTTGTAGGCATTTGACACAGTCTACACACGCTTGTCATGGTGTTGGGGGGGATGTCTTCTTCTTGCATTCCCTAGGTTGTGGTGTGCTGGTTGTGTCATGCATTGTCCATCCTATGGCTGAGGGTGGTAGTAGTGGTAGGCATCCTGCCCCCCCTGGGTGAGGGTGGTAGTAGTGGTAGGCATCCAGCCCACCCTGGCTGAGGGTGGTAGTAGTGGTAGGCATCCTGCCCCCCTGGGTGAGGGTGGTAGTAGTGGTAGGCATCCTGCCCCCTGGCTAAGGGTGGTAGTAGTGGTAGGCATCCTGCCCCCCTGGCTAAGGGTGGTAGTAGTGGTAGGCATCCTGCCCCCCTGGGTGAGGGTGGTAGTAGTGGTAGGCATCCTGCCCCCCTGGGTGAGGGTGGTAGTAGTGGTAGGCATCCTGCCCCCCTGGCTAAGGGTGGTAGTAGTGGTAGGCATCCTGCCCCCCTGGGTGAGGGTGGTAGTAGTGGTAGGCATCCTTCCCCCTGGCTAAGGGTGGTAGTAGTGGTAGGCATCCTGCCCCCTGGCTAAGGGTGGTAGTAGTGGTAGGCATCCTGCCCCCCTGGGTGAGGGTGGTAGTAGTGGTAGGCATCCTGCCCCCTGGCTAAGGGTGGTAGTAGTGGTAGGCATCCAGCCCACCCTGGCTGAGGGTGGTAGTTTTGGTAGGCATCCAGCCCACCCTGGCTGAGGGTGGTAGTAGTGGTAGGCATCCTGCCCCCCTGGGTGAGGGTGGTAGTAGTGGTAGGCATCCTGCCCCCCTGGCTAAGGGTGGTAGTAGTGGTAGGCATCCTGCCCCCCTGGGTGAGGGTGGTAGTAGTGGTAGGCATCCTGCCCCCCTGGCTAAGGGTGGTGGTAGTAGTGGTAGGCATCCTGCCCCCCTGGCTAAGGGTGGTAGTAGTGGTAGGCATCCTGCCCCCCTGGGTGAGGGTGGTAGTAGTGGTAGGCATCCTGCCCCCCTGGCTAAGGGTGGTAGTAGTGGTAGGCATCCTGCCCCCTGGCTAAGGGTGGTAGTAGTGGTAGGCATCCTGCCCCCCTGGGTGAGGGTGGTAGTAGTGGTAGGCATCCTGCCCCCCTGGCTGAGGGTGGTAGTAGTGGTAGGCATCCTGCCCCCCTGGCTGAGGGTGGTAGTAGTGGTAGGCATCCAGCCCACCCTGGCTGAGGGTGGTAGTAGTGGTAGGCATCCTGCCCCCCTGGGTGAGGGTGGTAGTAGTGGTAGGCATCCTGCCCCCTGGCTAAGGGTGGTAGTAGTGGTAGGCATCCTGCCCCCCTGGCTAAGGGTGGTAGTAGTGGTAGGCATCCAGCCCACCCTGGCTGAGGGTGGTAGTAGTGGTAGGCATCCTGCCCCCCTGGGTGAGGGTGGTAGTAGTGGTAGGCATCCTGCCCCCCTGGCTAAGGGTGGTAGTAGTGGTAGGCATCCTGCCCCCTGGCTGAGGGTGGTAGTAGTGGTAGGCATCCTGCCCCCCTGGGTGAGGGTGGTAGTAGTGGTAGGCATCCTGCCCCCCTGGCTAAGGGTGGTAGTAGTGGTAGGCATCCAGCCCACCCTGGCTGAGGGTGGTAGTAGTGGTAGGCATCCTGCCCCCCTGGGTGAGGGTGGTAGTAGTGGTAGGCATCCTGCCCCCCTGGCTGAGGGTGGTAGTAGTGGTAGGCATCCTGCCCCCCTGGCTGAGGGTGGTAGTAGTGGTAGGCATCCTGCCCCCCTGGGTGAGGGTGGTAGTAGTGGTAGGCATCCTGCCCCCCTGGCTAAGGGTGGTAGTAGTGGTAGGCATCCTGCCCCCCTGGCTGAGGGTGGTAGTAGTGGTAGGCATCCTGCCCCCCTGGGTGAGGGTGGTAGTAGTGGTAGGCATCCTGCCCCCCTGGCTGAGGGTGGTAGTAGTGGTAGGCATCCAGCCCCCCTGGGTAAGGGTGGTAGTGGTGGTAGGCATCCTGCCCCCCTGGGTAGGGGTGGTGGTGCGCATTCAGGCCCCTGTGTGCATATGTGGCATTGGTGATGGGCATCCCGCCCCTATGGTGCTGCTGTTGCTGGTGTAAGTATATTCTGCATCCCTGTGTGTGTGTGATGTGTCGTGTACGTGTTGTATGTGTTTTGTGGTTGGTGTCTGGCTTACCTTCTGCGCCGTACGCGTCCGTGCCTGTTCCGGTAGTATATGTAGAATATTGGTATGATCGGGACGAAGGGATTCATGGTTGGTTCGTGTCGTTCATCCTTCTCGTTGCTTCGCGTCGTCCTCGCCGCTTCGCCTCGTCCTCGTCGCTTCGCCTCGTCCTCGCCGCTTCGCGTCGTCCTCGTCGCTGCCGTGTTCGTCTCGGAGCCGTGGATCGTGTTGTGGTGCGAATCGGAGCTTATGTGCGCCTCTCCCGGATGCTTTGACGTGCCGTGCGTAGCGACGGGTTCGGCGCGTACGGAAAGCGCATCGTACTTGTCCGGCCGGACGGGGCTGCATTTTTCCTTCCGTGCGACTCGATTCGGCGTTTCCGGATTCGCCTCGGTCGGAGAACAGGACCTGGTTTGGGTGAGTACGGCTCGGCCGGATTCTTTGCTGTTGTGCGCATCGTACTTGCTCGTTCGGTGTGCTGTACGGATCGGTCGGGAAACAGGCTTTCGCATGGCTTTTTTCCCGACCGAATGCTATTGGGTGCGCCTCCGACCGAGATCGGAATCGGCCCCTATGTTCGTACTGACAATGAGGCTTGAAACGCATATTGGCGGCGCTGCAATTTGTTATGTACCCTGGTTTTCACACATTAAGTGCGGAACCATGTGGAAAGGTACCAGACAGCAATGTTGGTTTATGATGTGTATCCAGCCCCGATAGATTTTATCATTTTATCATCATATCATGTTTCGATTTGGGCACACAAGAGCCAAACGCGACTCCATTATCACATTCCCGTGGGACTTGCTCGTGAAAGGGATGAGTAATGTAACGCAGTATGTCTCCCCTGCTCTTTATGGTATTGCAGCCCAATGTATATCCATATACAATTATTAACTGTGTGATCAGCGCGATGGTTCAATTAATGGCCAGTGTGATTATTTGATTTATATCAACATGAAGGCATTTTTTTTTTTTGTTGGTGCTCAATTAAACTTAAATCTGATGTGCTATAGTGGTTTGGATTGAGCATTATGCACGTATAGACAACAGTTGGTTGCATCATGTGTTTTATTATTTAAAATAGAAATAGCCACTAAGCACATACTATATATCATTGTTTAGATATTTGTCCACCAATTTTAAAGTCGTATGTAATTTTAGTCGTCATGAACTCTTCTATTTCTATGATTTTTCTGTGTATATAGGCCAACACCAAAATGGCGCTCTTTAGATTGAGGAAGGCTGCTGCGTCAGTCGAAACGCGTCTCTCTTTGCTGGGTCGGAGGAGGCTTTATCTAATAAAAAGGCCTTTACCTGAATAGCCCTCGTGTGCGTGCTCTTTTCCTGAAGTGGAGCAGAGGTTTCTTGTTTGATATATATATATATATACACATATATATACCAATAACATAAAATCTATTTTAAAAACATTCTATTATAAATTAAAACATTAAACTATTTAAAAATCTTTCAACTTAAATTTCCCACTTCAGTCAGTGCAACAGTAGGGAAAGTGTTGGATAGCTGAGGGTAAATATTACTAATCCCACTCCAGTGAGTGCAACAGTAGGGAAAGTGTTGGATCATGGAGGGATAAAAGTTACTATTCCCACTCCAGTCAATGCAACAGTATGGAAAGTGTTGGATAGCGGAGAGGCAAAAATTACTATTCCCACTCCAATGAGTGCAACAGTAGGGAAAGTGTTGGATAGCGGAGGGGTAAAAATTACTATTCCCACTCCAATGAGTGAAACAGTATGGAAACTGTTGGATAGATAAGGGGTAAAATTACTATGCCCACTCCAGTAAGTGGACAGTAGGGAAAGTGTTGGATAGCGGAGGATTAAACTTTACTATTTCCACTCCAGTCAGTGCAACAGTAGGGAAAGTGTTGGATAGCGGAGGGGTAAAAATTACTATTTCCACTCCGGTGAGTGCAACAATAGGTAAAGTGTTGGATAGCGGAGGGATAAAATGTACTATTCCCACTCCAGTCAGTGCAACGGTAGGGCAAGTGTTAAATTGCGTAGGGGTAAAAATTACTATTGCCACTCCAGTTAGTGCAACAGTAGGGAAAGTGCTGGATAGCGGAGGGGTAAACATTACTATTCCCACTCCATTGAGTGCAACAGTATGGAAAATGTTGGATAGCAGAGGGGTAAAAATTACTATTCCCACTCCAATGAGTGCAACAGTAGGGAAAGTGTTGGATAGTGGAGGGATAAAATTAACTATTCCCACTCCAGTCAGTGCAACAGTAGGGAAAGTGTTGGATTGCAGAGGGGTAAAAATTAGTATTCCCACTCCAGTCAGATCAAAATTAAAAACACATAAAATATCAACAACAACAAAACAAAAAAATATATAAATATGTTAAAAATGTAAATACAAATATATTTAATATTAAAAATTTAAAATAACATATTATAATGTTAAATACATATGACAAATACCTACAAATATTATATTAAATAAAATAAAAAGTAATTTGTATACAAATAAATATGTTTAGTTAGGAATTATTTAGAAGCAAAAACATTAATTATTACATAAATTTAGTTTATTTACTGCCTACCCTATAACACCACACAATTCACAACCCACATCTAAATTTAAAAAAATATACTTTCATAGTTAACGTAATTAATTATCAATTAAAGAAATATTATTAATTAAAAAGCGAATTAAAACACATAAAAATTAATTAACCTCCCACCCTTTACCCCTATAATCCCTATAACCCACTGCTAAAATTGAACTGTAAAAAAAATAATTACACAATTAAAATTTATTTTCGATTAAAAAACTAATAGTATTTAACAACTAATTATAAAGTAAGTAATATTAATTTACTCCCCACACTTTACTCCCATAAAACCAAAATCCACACATAAAAAAATTAAACAATTACCCTAATTAATCAATTAATTAATATTAATTAACAACTAATTATTATTTAATGAAACATAAATTACTTCCCACCCTGTACCCCTATAAACCCCACAACCCACACCTAAAATTAATTACACAAATGTCCATATTTAATTTTCAATTAATTAATTTATATTAATTAACAACTAATTATTAATTAATTAAAAATAAATTACTTCCCACCCTAAACATCACAACCCACACCTAAAAAAATACACAATTACATAATTAATTACCAATTAATGTATTAATATTAATTAACAACCAATTAACAATTAATTAAATATAAATTACTTCCCACAATTAACACTATAAAATCTCAATTAAATAAATATTAATAAATAAAAAAATAATCATTAATTTATTATAATTAAATTACTTCCCACCCTATTCCCCTATAAACCCACAACACTTATACAAAAAAATACATCATATACATTTAAAATATATACTAAAATACAGAACACTAATTAAAAAAATCGATATTTTAAACAACTATATTTTTGCAAATGATATTAATGACTTTTATATTTTTTTAAACGATATTTCTTACCTCAAAATCCATATTCTTCACCACGATATTCTTGCTGTCGATATTTCTGTGTCACGATATTTACAACTTGATATTTGTGTAAGTTGACATTTCTAACTCGATATTTTGTCTAAATACCTTGAATCTGTTGTTCCACTGATACACTTGGAACAAATGTTTAGATTAACTCAATACATTTTGTTCTAACCTGCACTCTTTTTAATACTGGTAAGCAGTTTTACAATTGAGCTTTTTTTTATTAATATGATTCCATTACATTGTGCCAGAGCTATGTGAAAATAAATTATAAACGTGTTCCTTGTGCAACATTTGACTACCATCTTTTGAATTGAAATAACCTTTCATTGACTGACCAATGTAGCCACCATTATAGTTTAAAACCTAACTGTCTGTACTATATCTTCTTTGCATATGTAATGCCATACTTGTATTAATTTATTTATGTTATCTTGTTTGTATTAATTTTGATTTTTGATATATGTTAAAATTATTAATCTATATTGTTCCATAAAGTTATTAAGTGATGAATAATTTAAAGCTTCCGCTAATTATTTATAATGTTTCAAATATTTTTCAAATTCTAACATTACAATTTTCTCGTTATTATGTTTCAGAGATAAGATCCATCTCTTGAGGAAAGGTCTAACAATTGTATGTTCGCTGACTTCAATCCCACCTTGCCCTCCTTGGATGAGGAAACATTTGTGAACCTCATAGATGTTTTGGAGAATTATCCTCCCATCTTGTCAAGGGACAACAATGTGGCAGTGTTTCCCCCTGAACCTCTACAGACTTCTACCCAATCAACATATGCTCTGCAAGCTCCTGTGGATGATGATGATCCTTCAAAGTCAGATTTGAGAAAAAGTCCACAGGATAAAGCTATGCCTGGTGGAGGAAGTCAAGTTAAGGACACTGGCAGACACTCTTGAAGGAGTCCATAGGAGTCTGAGCCCAAACAAGAACTTGGCGCAGAATGTCAAAGACACTTAGGGCCTGATTCCGACTTTGGCTGTCCTACAGCAGGGGTGGCAACGCCTCGTCTGCTGTGTGACTGCCAAAGCAGTGGTGCGACTACCTGCCAGATTAGGAGTTAAATCCGGGTCTGGTGGTTAGTCCTGCGGTAGTCTGATGGGCGGCTGCTGTTAGGCTCATAGAAGAGCCTAACATGCAGACTGTCGCCATCAGAGTGCCGACTGCACCTTCCTGCATGATGTGGCATACATGCCACAGCATGCCGGAACTGGGAGTGCAAATCCAGGGGCATTGCATGTGGCCCCACTGATCCCCTCCAGGCCCCGGAGTGGCAGGGGGCCCTGTTAGGACCACCTTAGTTGCCTCTCCGCCACCCTTTTCATGGCAGGCTCACCCCCATGAAATGGGCAGTGGACAGGCAACTTGAAATATGCTCAGTGGTGCCACAGCAGCAACGCCTACATATTGCTGCCCCTGTCAGCACCACCTCTGCCGCACGTGATCCTTGATCCAGGCGAAGCCGGCGATCTTGTGGCTGTCCGACTGCCACACTCAAAATACTGCGGGCGGACCCACAGTGTGGTGGTCGGACTGCCACCACAAGTGCGGCCATCCTGTGGACCGCCGTATTCGTAATCAGGCCCTTATTCTTGGCTCCAGAGAATTGAGGATTCTCTAGCTGGCATTGCAGAAGTCATGAAGAATTAGAGCAAACACCACCAACCTTTTCCCTCTCATAGTGGTGACATGGTGAAGCGGCTAGGGATTATAATTTCCTCCATTCAATCCTGGATTGGAGCACAGACTGGCTCCTTCATCTCTGTGATGAGTGTCCTGAATAGTAACACTGCTGCTGTTTTACAATCACTGTAGACCCATGCAAGGGATTTCACTGAGCGTTCAGTGCACTGACTTATGTTGTACCTACCATGCAATGTACAGCTTCTACCTCTGGTGCATCATCAATGAACACACATCCTCCTTAGTCTACTATTCCAACACACTATGAGAAGCATGATCATTCATCAGAGGAAGAAGATAAAGGAATCACTAGTGTGCATCGCAAGGTAGCTAAGAAAACATTACTGAGGAGTTCTTGGCCTGCTGTTCCCTTAGTCTTTTCATCATGCCATCTTTTCACATTCCATCTACAGTTCCTATTTTGGTATTACTGTGTATATTTTGCCAGCATATTGCTCATATAAATATTTTGCCAGCATATTGCTCATATAATGCTCAATTCTTGGATAAGGATTTGGAATTTTTTTGTTGTGTATTTCATTGATGAACACTTATTTTTTATCAGCTTTGATTTGTCATTGTTAAGTTTTTCTCTTCTGCAAAATATTATTATTTTTATTTTTTTATTGTCTAGTGAAAATCAGATTAAAACCATATTAAAGGTAATAATATGCACAGTATGTTGTTCAGAGTCAGCTGTTTTTTCTGTCTTCTCAACTTTAGAGTACTTTAGTGTAAACTAAAACCAAATAGAAAACAATATAATTAATTTCTCTATCACTGTTAAACAGAAGAAAGGCTGTTCATTTTATGTTAGTTTTCTATGGTCATACCTGTCACATTTCCAATTATTCTTTCATCCTTATTAGTGCAACACATAATTATTTACAATTACATTTACATTTGCGCATTGAGATATCTCATATATCTCATGGGATCTTTAGGCATGAAGTGAATGGGTTATATAGCAACATTTTACAATTGTGTTTACTATTTATTGTATTTTAATTTCCTCTTTTTTATATTTTAAAAATAACTTTCAATTATGAGGATTGATAAGATTATATTTGATGCATTCCTTTCAATTAATTATGTGCAGTGACACACTGCTATCTATACAGCAGGGCAGTAGTTTACTTGTGAATAAAAAGTTTAAATAGGTTTACTTTTATATAATGATGATATATGGCCATGTTATTCATCCTTAAGCATTACCAACATGGCATCTCATTATTTTCTAAACATATATGTTAAATGAATACCTTCCCTTACACTAGTGTTCACGCCCTATCGGTAACCCAGGACTATTTTTGTCAAGTTCCATAATTTTTTAAAATATCTATTTCTACCTTATCAAATATACACAGTGCCTAAATTCCATGCTGCTGCTGTACCCTGCTGAGGATTTTTAACTTCCATTTCAGAAACTAAGGGGCATATTTATAATGAAGTGACGGAGTTCAGCATTAGCCTTCCTGGCTTAACGCCGCACTCCGCCACTTCAGAATCACAGGGCTGCACCATTTTTACAACAATATGGTGCAGCCCTGCGTTTCCCCCTGCGCTGGCGCTAAACTTAGCAGCCTAGCGCCAACGCAGGCACCCTTGCACCATAGTACATGGGTGTCTGCGTTGAGAGGAAGATTGTTTATGTGCAGGAAGGTCCCTTCCTGCACATAAACAATCTTTGAATGACGTTTTGTAACTTTTATGTGTGCTGCTTAATGGAGCACACATAGAAGTTGCAAAATGTCATTTATTTTTTTGATTGCTTACATGCAGGAAGGGACACCTTCCTGCACGTAAACAATCAATGGCAATTTGCTGTTTCTATGTGTTCTGCACAATGCAGCACACATGGAAACAGCAAAAACAAGGAGAAATAAAACATTTCTCTTCGTTTCGCCTGTTTAAGACCAGGTTTTCCCTGGTCTTAATTTTGGCGCTGCCTCCTATTTACGCCACCCTTGTAAATAGGGGGCAGCGTCAAAACCAATGGGTGTTGCGGTGGAACGCCCATCGCAACACCCATTGCCGTCCTAAGTACAGCGTGAAAGGGTGCCTTATTTACAAGGCAGCTTTAAGCCACGTTAAGTGGTTGAATTCTGCCTTGTAAATAAGGTGAAGCCCCTATCACCATCACAAAATCACTGAAAGCGACGTTGTGGTGGTGATAGGGGCTTGTAAATATGCCCCTAAGTTTGAATGAAAAGGTTCCTGGTTTTAGTATCTGATGCATGCTCCATTGCGGTTGCACCTATGTACCAGTTAAGGACATCCAGATGCAGTGGTTGGCACTTAATGCTTTTTGGCAATATTTTTTGATTATGTGCTAAAAATTGATAACTCTAGTTTAAAAATGGATAACTCCAGTCTTCATTCTTGGATTGACGTTATTTTATTTATTAATATTTACTCTATCGTTCTAAATTGGTTTGGATTTTTTCTTGTGGTGTGATTTAACTTTATTACTGTTTTTATAATGCATAATTAGTTTACACATTGCCTATATGTTAAGCCTTTCTGCTCTGTGCCATATCTACAAGAGGGTTCAGCTCAGGTGCTCAGGTTATTTTAGAGACTTTAAGGGTTCACCCTGACAAAGGTTGTGGCTATTATTTGAGACGGATGCTCACTCCCTTCAACTAATACCACCATTTTTTACAATAGTGTTGCCATTACTTTAGGGAACTATCCACCACAAATCCTAATTTGTGTTGGACAGTAAATCACAATATGACACTTTGGCCCTTATCACAGCGGTCCCGACTGCAGCATTACAATGTGACTACACATGGTGCCAGTAGCATACTCCCATTTCTCTATGGTAGCTTGTGCTGCAGCCATAAATCAGCTGTAGCACAAGCTCCCATAGAGAAATGGGAGAATCTGTTCATCCCTACACCACCATAGTTCCCCCCTCAGCCCCCAAACGGAGGCTGCAGGGGGAAGTGGGCCCTGCAGGGGGCCTCAATGTCGATTTCCGACAGGCTTTCCATGTCGGAAAGCCCAACATGGAAAGCTTGTCGGAAACCGACATCGTAATCCCTACGGCGGAAACACCATCCATAGGTATTACATGCAGGCCTCCGACTGGCCGATGGGCTCCCTGAATGCATTGGAATCCCGTTGGACTGGCCATCTGGTTTCACTTTCAACCACCTGCATTGTAACGCGGCGGTTGAAAGTGAAACCTGTAATGAGACTCGCAGTTTGGAGGCTTTCCGGGTCTCACTGCAATGAGGCCCTTTGTGTTGTGTTTGCAATAGAAACATAATGCAAACCCTTAACTAAGCAGTATAAAATCTCGGCCAAGGAGTATTGTATTTTTTATGAATATAGCATTGTTTAAATTTTTCTGAAACCTCTATCATTTGTCAAAAAAATTATTTTCAACTTCAGTGGATAAAAGCCAGGATAAACAAAACAGCAAAACCAGTGACACGTGCATGTACTTAGCACAACACATGTATGTATACATTATATTAAATGATAATTTATTGATAGATATCTTTTGTAATCCATGATATAAATCATGAATGCTTATTTTGAAATATCAATTTTTATAATATTAAATGAATATATCAATCAACATCTTACTTTATAATTAGATATGTAATTTAATATCATTATTATACATCTGTAGAAAATTATTTATATGACATTTACATTAAAATAAATATTTGAAATTCATTTATTCTTCTGCCTAACTTTGCTAGTCCATTGTGTCAAATTGCATAATTGTTTCATGCGCACTGTCAGGCCTCTATGTTTTGAGTGCCATTGCATGAAGAAAGTCATGCAACACATTGCAAAACATCATTACACTATGCAGAACCACAGCAAAGGGCTTGGCCATGTTTTTCATTGGGGGGTTTCAGTTTTTGGAGAGTGTGGAGGTGTCTTGTTGGTGTGGAGAGCACAGTGGCGTAGCGATACCTACTGCCACCCAGGGCGGCCCCCAACTTTGCTGCCCAGTCCAGGTAAGGGGAGGGTGGCAGATAACTTGTTCCCAGGGGGTTTGTGTGGCAGGCAACGGACAACTTGTTCTCGGGGGCAGGGAGATGGTGGTAGTCGACAGACACATCTTGCTCACCTCAGCCGCCCCCAAAAAATGTGCGGTCTGGGGCATACCGCCCCACCCCACTCCCCCACCCCTCCTCATAGCTACGGCACTGGGAGAGCAAGTGTGGATATTTAAAGAGTTTGGAGAGTTGAGTGTTGTGCGTTTTACTGTGACATTCACTCACACGCAAAAAACGATTTCCATGGCTAAAAGTGTTTTGGAAAGTATGCTGGTAAATTCACTCCAAGACCAGTAATATTGATCTCGTGAAGATTTATTTTTAACAGCACAGTACCCTTTGCCTCCATCCGATCTTCTCCTACTGGACGTTTTTTCCAGCTACTCCATTCCATTCCAGAAACTTATTACCTCATGCTGCCAGATGACATTATACAGGTGCACCCATGGCAGCTATGTACAAATCATAATCCCAACACATACTTACCCTATAAATATGGCAAAACAACAATAAACAAACTTGTATACAAAAATTACAAACACAAGGAATGATGACAAAATACTCCACTAAAGCAAAAAAATATTTACACACAATTTTCAAATCTGGTCGGAGGACGTCTCACACGTGTTCCCATTTTCACATGTGAGGCGACAGATTCTACTCTAATTGATCTTTCGCTATCAGCTCCTTCCTCCATATGCAAACCCTCAGAACAATCACTCCGACCACTGACACAACAGTCTGGTGTTTCATGTAACAATTCGGATGCATCATTTCCTAACCTTACTTTTACATAGAATTCATCACACTTTTACTCATGCAAAAGCCCATCATCTTGGTTGCATTTTGCCACTCTTCTCACATTCCAGACTTTACCATCTTGTATCACCACACTCTTATTAAAAAACTTAGGTCACTTTCATGGCTCTGCCAAATTTTGCCATACCGTTCCTCACCAATCCAGGTATTCGCACTCTCACCCAATCTCCAACCCCAAAAGAATGATTCTTGGCTTTCCACTTCTCATCATACGTCTTCTTGACTTTCACTTGCTTCCTCCTCACTCTTTCTTTTATTTCCTGTATATTCATATCAACTTGAACCACATCCTGTTTTTTCTTGAACCACCAAGGACACAATTTGGACAAGGGTGGTCTACCTCTCAACAATCTGAATGGACTAACCTCAGTGGTAGTCTGTGGAGTAATGCGATACCACCATAACTTTTCCCTCAGCTTATCCTTCCATAACCCCCCAATTTCACGTGCCCAACGAATACACTCTTTAAGAACCCTATTGAACCTTTCAGCCTGTCCATTCCCTTGGGGTTCATGCAGGGCAGTTGTAACATGTTTGATGTTAGTGAATGTGAAGAAGCTTTGCATCTCTCTCACAACAAGCTGAGTACCGTTATCAGAAATCATCACTTCAGGGTATCCTTCCTTGGCAAAGACCTCCTTAAAAAATTCAATAATGGCACCTGAAGTAGCATGAGGTACCAATTTTACTTCCGGCCATTTTGAGTGATAGTCAATGAGCACCAAAGCATAGCGGGAATCAGCTGGCAAATTATAAAACAGTCCAGATATGTCAAAACCCACCTTCAGGGGGAAACATGGCGGCTGCCTGCTGAGGCAGCCGTGGGCGCTAGCGGGGGAATCAAGCCGCGGGCATCGCAAATGCTCCTGACCGCGTACCTTAGCTTACCGGGGGGTGAGAGGCTGCAATGGCGGCTGCCTGCTGAGGCAGCCGTGGGCGCTAGCGGGGGAATCAAGCCGCGGGCATCGCAAATGCTCCTGACCGCGTACCTTAGCTTACCGGGGGGTGAGAGGCTGCAATGAGTTTTTCTCCAGGTTTGGCAGGCCTTCGATATGCGGCGTCAGTTGGCTCGGAGACGCCGAGGCGCGAGACTCTGGGACAGAGGTGGAGAGAGGCGGCCAGGGAGCTGCAACGCTGCCTCTCTGCCGGCGTGAGGTCCGGTGGCAGAGGCAGCACATGTGGGGCTGCAGAACGAAACTCCCTGCAGTCTTTGGAGGTGGAGGTGGCAAAAAAGCAGCAACCGGTCTTCCTCTCAGGGGGACCCGAGGTGGGAAAAGCTGTAGCAAGGAAGAGCGGGTAAGAAATTTGAAGTTTCCGTCTATGGAGAGAGGTGCCTCAGTGGAAGGTGAGGTCAGTGGAAAGCCCCCAAGTTATACCCAGTGTACTAGAAATATCGGGGGTGGCAAGGACGGACAGACCACGGAGACCCTCTGTGTTCAGTACAGGAAGCAAAGGACGTGAGTAAAGGGGTCATCACAGAAGGGATCCAGGGGGGGCGTACAGTGTTTTGCGAAGTAGGAAAACCGTTATTCCTCCTTAGAAAACAAAGGGGAAAGAGGCAAAAAGCAAGCCATCCAACCACATAAAATAACACTGTCACTCAAATTGTTCTTTCGTGTTTTGCCTAGCTTGCAGAGGAAGGGTAGCCCTGTAGGAATAATATCTGCTAAGAGTGTTGGAATGGAGGCCCCTAACACGGATTTGAATGCTTTCGAGAGCAGCAGGAGTAAAGCCGCCCCTCAAACATCGACGAATGAGGTCAAAACTAACCCTGGAGGAGCCCAGAAGAGCACAGTTACAGTCCCATCATTAATAGGTTTGAAGTGTTGGCAGTAACCGAACCACCTGAGGATGCAGAAGATCGCCATATAAGAGGGGATAAAAATGATGAAAGCAGAGGGGGGGCCACTGGAAGATTCATTGACAAGTATCCTATTGGGGCTAAAGAATGAAATCAAGAGTCACTTTGAAGTCTCGGAGGCCAATCAGGTTGGCATACAAGCTTCATGCTCCGAGCTAGCACAAAAATTGGATGAGGTTGATTCTCGCACCAAGGCCGTGGAAGATGAAGCTGGTTCAATAAAACAGGATGTGACAAAAAATGCCAACGAGATTAGTAAACTGGTTAAACAAAATCAAATGTTAAAGGACGATTTCGAGAGATTGGAGAACCACTCTCGAAGGACTAACTTAAGATTCCTGAATATCCCTGAAGCAGAGGAAGGTACAGATATGAAGGCCTTCATAATCAGTTTACTTAGGAGCAGGGTCTTAAAGGATAAAAAGGAAATTAATCTTGAGCAAGAGATCCAGAGAGCACTTAGGGAACCTTTTCGGCTTAACCCCCAAAGGACTAAACAAAGGAAGATCTTGGTGAATTTCCTTTCGGATACTGTCAAGGAGGCAATTCTTAGCGGGGCCCTAAGAGATGGGCCTTATACATTTAAGAGGTTCTCTGTTACAATAAGATCAGACATCTGTAAAACTACAGAACAGAGGCAATGGGAGCTAGGCACCAGGATGGAGGATCTGCGGAAGCTGGGGGCTAAAGTACAACTAAAATTCCCTGCGATGCTTCGTATAATGTGGGATAATCAAATGTATAATTACCGCACTGTCGAGGATGTCGATGCATTAATTGATTCAATACACAAGAAAAAGGAACTTACTAAAATATAAGGAGTCGATCATGAACCAGCTGTGTCAGGAGGTCGGATGAAGGAATCTGGAGGTGTTGATGCGTGGAAAATGTGTTTATTGACTTTTTGCTTACTTACTTATATTCCCCCAATAGGCAGCCCATACGGCATTTTTATGCCTTCTTATATAGGGAGGGTTCCCCAGGGTTGGGTTTGTAGGGAGGGGTGGGATGGGGGTGGTGATGGTACACGGGTGGGGAAAAGAGGGGTAAAAACAAAACAAAAGTCCTCAATATCACTTAGCCAGGAATTTCTATGTAAGTTAAATCTGGAGCGGGGGATAAAATCTGACTGGGTGGATGTTGGCTAAACTAGGTAAAGTCATTGATACCCTCACTTGGAATGTGAATGGTCTCAGGTCTCGAGCCAGGCAGAGGGTAGTGATGAGGTATCTTGAGGAGAGTCAGGCCCATATTATGATCTTGCAGGAGGCCCACCTGGTGGCAAGTGAGAGTAAGGAATTATTCCGTAGGTATGGTTGGGTCCAGAACTTTTTAGTTTTTAGTTTCTGACCAGGAGCAATACTGTAAGGGGGTAGCGATTCTAATAAGAAGGGGCTCTGGAGTGGAGGTTAAGTATTCCAGAACGGATAGTTCCGGTAGATGGGTTTTAGCTGGAATGAAATGTGTAGATTTGGAATTCATCTATGACGGGTTCTATGGTCCAAATGAGGGTGATCCACAGTATCTGGTGGAATTGGAGTTTAAATTAGTGGAGGCATTGGTTCCGTTGATTTTGGGCGGGGATTTTAATATTCTGCTGGATCCCATTTTGGATTGTTCCACACGGAGGAATGGTGCTCCAGCACCTAAAACGCAAAGAGCTCTTAAAAATATGATGCAAGATTTAGGGCTAGTAGATGCATGGAGACATCTAAAAGGGCAATCAAGAAGGTATACTTATCATGGCAAAAAATATGGACATTACTCCAGATTAGATTACTTTTTGGTGGAAAGGGTCTAGCGGCAAATATAAAAAAGATCACACACTATCCAGTTCATATTTCGGACCATTCCGCTGTGATGATCACATTACAGGTTCACGGTATTAACCCCAATATCAGATGGACATTGAAGCGTACTCTCCTCTTAGTTGAGGCAGTGGTGCCTGCCCTAAGAAAGGCTACAGTTGAGTATTTTTCGATCAACACCGGTTCAGCCTCTCCAGAAATAGAGTGGGATGCTTTTAAAGCATATATTCGGGGGGTATTAAAAAGTCTTGGTTGCTCTAAGGGAAGAGAAGAGAGGGCAGAATTGGTAGGAATGGAAAAAAAAGTGGGTATCAGGCCTGTGTACAAACCTCAAGGGGTGGAGAAGACATGGAGAGTCTACTAAAAATACTCGTAGAGGCGCAGTAAAATTATAAAATTAAATTGGATTCCAACTGTAAGACAAGACGGCAGGACAGAAGTATGAGCCAGTTTGAGTATGGGGAGAAAGCTGGGGCATTACTGGCTTGGAAAGCCAGGGTTGAGAGATCCAGGAATACGATCAAAGAATTGGTGGGTCCTCAGGGCGAGGTGCTAGATAACTGGGAAGATATGTAGAATCATCTGGTTTCTCTTTTCACCTCACTATATATGGAAGATATATCCCCAGAACCTCCAAAGCTTAAATATTGGTTGGGGGTGATAGGTCTTCCTATATTGACCAGAGAAGGAAAGAAGTGTATTGAAGCCCCGATCACCCAAGAGGAGATTAGAAGGGCCATGTCTAGAGCCAAGAGCGGGAAGGCTGCTGGTCTCGATGCTATTCCATCTGAGGTTTATAAACCCTTAATAGAGGAACTAGTTCCAGTTTGGGAGACCCTGTTTAATCTGGTGTATAAGGGAAGGACGAGGGTATCTGGGTCGTGGAAGGAGGCTACTATATATAGTCTTGATCCTAAAATCAGCTAAGGATGCTAGGAAGGCAGAATCGTATTATCCGATATCCCTGCTTAATGCAGATTATAAGATTTTTGTCAGTATTTTGACAGGGAGATTGGCCAAACTGGCACCCCAGCTTATACATCCCGACCAGAAAGGATTTGTTCCAGGGAGGCATATCCAGAAACTTACTCAGCAATTGATTGGTAGTATAGACCTCGCTACAGCTCGCTCGATCCCCTTGGCTGTAGTTACAATGGACGCCGCTAAGGCCTTTGATCGTGTCTGCGAAGCCTATCTATGGGAAGTTTTGGCGATAATGGGTTTTGGCCCCTGTTTTACTACAACGTTGAAAGCTTTGTATGAACAATCATCAGCCAGGATCCTTCTCAATGGTTTGCTTACTAGAAGCTTTCTGATTTCCAGGGGCACATGGCAGGGCTGTCCTATTTCCCCATTGTTGTTCGACATATATATCGAACCATTTGCTCAGGTATTGCGACAAGATCCTCAGGTTATTCCCTTTAGTTCAGGCACCTATAAAAACAAGTTTGCACTGTATGCAGATGACCTGGCAATATATACTTCGGACCCGGTCTTAACTATTCCTAGGGTAGAAAATCTAGTGAAAGAATTTGGGCTACTATCTGGTTATTTGGTTAATAATCCAAAGTCCGGGGTAATGTGCTCGGATGTCCGGAACTGGAGGGGAGACGCACAGAATGAACTCAGATATCTGGGAATAAGCATAATAAAACCATTAGAGGAAATCCCAAAGTACAATTTGGAGAGGGTAGTAAAGGAGGTTGATACATCACTAGCTAGGTGGAAAAACCTGCCCCTGACCATATATGGGAGAGTGAATTTAATTAAAATGATGATACTCCCCAAGCTGACGTATCTTTTTAATTGTATTTCTCTGACGTTCCCCAAGTATGTGATTGATAAGATACAGGGGAAATTAGTCAGTTTTGTCTGGGCATCAAAGGGAGCCCGGCTTGCCTGGAAGAAATTGAGGCGTAAGCTTGAGAAAGGTGGACTGGCTTTCCCAGATTTAAAGTTGTATTCTATGACCTTTCAGTTTAAAAACTGTAGAATCCTTCTTGGCAAGCCGGGGTCTTCATTATGGGGAGGCTTACTGGAAGAAATGGTAAGGGAGTGGAGCTATAAAGGTTTCTCATATAAGTTTGGGGCACGGAAGTTCTTCAAGAAAGTTAGGCTGAAGATCTTAAAGGCAGCACTTACTCTTTGGCTGGGAGTAAGGAAGATCCTTGGAATGGGCTACTTTTCAGATTTCTCCCTAATTTGGGACTCACCAGGTACGCCTGAGTGTCTTCAAGATCGGTTGAGTCTTCCATTGAGGAGGGCGGGAATTGAAGTATGGGGGGATCTCCTGACAGTGCAGGGTATGTTGCCTTGGGAAGTGCTGGTGGCAAAAACGGGCGATTCCCTTTCAAGATTCAAATACCTGCAGTTGTCATCATTGGTGGCTGCCAATGCACAGGAAATCGGCGGAATTTGATTCGAAACTACAGGACGAGGCCCCTAGGAAAAAGGAAGTTGCCAATTGGTATTGGACTTTCCTAGAAGCCGAGGATAGGAAGCTGAAGGCACCATACTCGACATGGGAAGGAGATATCCAGATGACCGACCCACAACTAATCTGGCAACTTTCCTTAAAAATACTTTGGTGGTCAAACCCGCCAATCTGAAACAGAATCATTTCTTTACAATCAATAGGTTGTACTGGTCGCCCAAGAAGTTAGCCAAGTTTATACTAGAACCGATCCCAAGATGCTGCAGATGTGGCATGCTACGAGATTTACTTATGTTTTTTTTTTTTTTATATTTCTTTTTATTACACATACATCGGAACATATAGGCATTACAGAGGAATTAAAACATCCGTATCTTGTAGTACAATACCATTAACACATGGTACATTCATTTTCACAAGGGGAATGTTACGGTGAGGTGGGTTCATCTAAGTCCACACCGCGGGGTGGCGAACATATATCTCCACGGTATGTGTTCCAAGGGCTCCAAATACGGTCCCATTTTTGGGGGCATCCCCTGGCCAAAAACACCGTCTTCTCTCTAAACATGCCCCAGTCCAGATCCCTCCTCCACGCTTCTACTGTAGGTAGCTGGGCTGCTCCCCAGAGCTGTGCAATGTTTCGTTTCGCCAACATAAACCCCAATGTGGCCCATTGTGTTTGGTGGATATTCAGATCTGTCGGCTCCCAAATATTCAGGAGGCACCTTCGCACCTCTGGGTGAAGAAAGACTGAGAGTACTGTGTTAATGGTGTCGTGTATCTTGTTCCAATTGGCGTTTATAGAGGAACACTCCCAAATAATATGTAAAAATGTGCCCATGTGTCCACATCTTCTTCTACATTCCCCTCCTTCCGCCCCCCCCCATTAGGATCAGTCGGGTTCCTGTGATGTATACCCTATGCAGGATTTTAAGCTGAACTAATCGTAAACGTGCAGGTATGGCAACTACCTTGGGGGAGGATACCGCCTCCTGCCAGTCTTCATCGTCCAGCTCTATGCCGTCCTGCACCCATTTCTCCCGCAGTAATGCGAGGGGGTCTTCAATATTGTTTATTAATTTTTGATATATCAAGGAAATGGTTTTGTCAGGTAGGTGTCCGTCTAATACTCTGTCTTCTAGCGGCGACGAGTCGGGGGGACTGTATCGCGTGGTATGTGAGTACGAAGGGAATGTACTACCTGCGCGTATCGGAAGTGTTCCGAGTCTGCCAGTCCATACACCTTCTGTAACTCAGCAAAGGGCACTATTCCGTTTTTCCCCCACATATCTTTAATATGGGAGATTCCAATAAGATCCCATTTGTCGAACCCCTTTGTCTTCCACAAATTACCGAGTTTCTCAGAGTCCCACAGTGGCGTCGCTAACGTCAGTCTGTGTCCCCATCCAAGCGAGTTGGTTGCATTGTGCCAAATCTGGACAGAGTGTCCGGTTGGGCCTGTTAATTTATACCGTTTAGGTCTTGAATATAGTGCCCTGCCATAATCTCCTCCCGGGAGGATCCATCTGTCCATGGCGAAGCCTGGGTCATCAGGACGACAGTACGTAGCATGGTTTATAGCCGCTAAGTGCGCAGCCCAATAGTATTTTTTGATGTCCGGGATGCTGATCCCTCCTTACTTATGTTTTTTGAATGCCCAGAATTACAGGTGTACTGGCAGGATGTCGAGAAAGTTGTCAACAATATTCTTGGGCTGAGTATTACTCTGAGCTCAACACTGGTACTGATGGGGTTGGAGGAACGTCCCAGCCAGCCACTATCAGCAGCCAGGAGAGCCCTCTTGCTATATTTGATGCTTTTAGCCAGGAGAGAGATCTGTAAGCGATGGACGAACCCACTCCCCCCCAAGGGGCTTGACTGGCTGCAGGCAGTCAGAATCAGATGTAAAATGGACATTGGCATTGGAGGGGGCTCTAGTAGGGGGATTTGGGATGATTTCCAAAGATGGTGTGGATCTGTAACGTTTTAAGGAGATGTCCTATGATTACACCTGCGTGAAACCAGTGACCAGGAAACTGGTAGGACTGGACGAGCAGGCCCAGAGTTCTAATTGCAATTGGCCTGAGGTTGGAATAGGTTGCACACTAAGGCCTGGTTTTGCAGACATTGGTGATATGAGGACAAAAAAAAAACCACCTTCTGCCAGAGTGAATCTGGACTAGGTACAAGTTGAAGAGTTGCAGGTACTGGTCTCAACATCTTTTCACTATTCACAAAGACACTACATTCCCTTACTACTCTTTTTGCTATCTTATCCAATCCTGGCCACCAACAGGTGGTGCGTATAAGCCTCTTCATAGATGACATTCCTGGATGTCCTTCATGTGCCAGACGTAGAATCTCCCTTTGCATTCCCTTACGAGGAATACATTTGCCATTCTTGAAAATCAGGTCATTCTCCATTGCCAATTCTTCAGCTATCCTAAAACATTTAGTAATCTCCTCTGGCAACCCCTTTTATCAGACCAACCTTCTCTCGTGTACTTTCTGACTTCACCCAACACTTTGTCTTCTTCATGATCTCTCATCCATTTCTCCACCTGTATCCCTTTGAGTTCATCAGTCACATACTCCGACACCATAACTACAATATCTTTATCTATTCTTGTATGATCAACTTCCTCATCACACATAGGAAGACGAGACAGACAATCAGCCATCACATTACTTTGTCCTGGTACATATTCCACCGTGAAACAATATTCTTGCAGTTTAGAGACTAAAACGGGCCGTAGCATTCCAACTTCCACCAGGAGAAAGGATTCCCACCAGAGGTTTGTGGTCCTTTTTCAAGATGAAACATGAGCCCCATATAAAGTTACAGAAATGCTCAATTGCCCATACACACGCAAACCGTTCCTTTTCTATGACTGCATATCTCCTTTCAGCATCAGACAAAGTACGAGATGCAAATGTGATATTCCACATTTCCTTACCACACCTTTGTGACAACACACATCCAATTCCATACATGCTTGCATCCACTGTTACAATACATTGTGCACCCATCCGGAAAGTTTTCAATGTGGGTGCATTGGCAATCTCATTTTTGATCACTTCATTTGCTTTTTAGTCCACAGATATTCCACATTTTTCCTAGTAAGCTCTCTGAGGGGCTCCATTTTTGTAGCAAAATTCTCAATAAACTTACTATGAGATTCGCAAAGTCCTGCGAAAGATAGCAATTTCTCCCAATTGTTCGGAGCAGGAGCCTTAATGATAGCATCCAGCAGAGATTTTTTAGGTATCACACCATCCTTTGATACCCTGTGTCCCAAATATTCAACCGATTCGGGGAAAAAATGACCTTTCTTCCCTTTGAGTGTCAGACCACTCCTCTTCAGAACCTCACAAACACTCTTAATATGTTCACTATACTCCTTCTCATCCTTAGAGAATATCAATATATCATCCTGAAAACACTTGACATATCTTTCCATGTCCTTAAACAGGTGAAACATGGCCCTTTGAAAGACAGATGCCACAGAGGCGGTAATGAGATAGAATATCGAGTAAAAAAATTAGAACTGCAAGAATATCAAGTGACAAATATAGTGGAATGGAAATATTGAGTGTAAGAATATCGTTGTTAAGAATATCGATTTGAAGGTAAGTAATATGGATTTTAAAAATATAGAAGTCATTAATATTGTTTGCAAAAAAATATAGTTGTTTAAAATATCGTTTTTTAATTATTGTTATGTTTTTAGTATATATTTTTAATGTATATGACATTTTTTTGGGGTATAATTATTGTTTATGATTCTTACTATATTAGTTACATTTGTAGTTGTTATGAAATGTAATTTAATTGATTTTGTGTTTTTTAGTTCTGTAGCGGGTTGTGGGTTTATAGGAATATAGGGTGGGAAGTAATTTAATTATAATAAATCTGGGGCTGATTACGATGGCGGACGGACTTTTGTCCACCAGCTATCGTTTCGTACTTGGGACCGCCCGCCTACAAGGCGGCAGTCCCATAGTATGAATTACAATGCGACCGCCACCGAGGCGGTCGCATTGCCTATGTTTTGCTTTGTGGTGGGTGCTGCGTTCTGCAGGACCCGCCACAAAGCAAAAAAGGAACTGTTTACATATCCCTGCACTACGTGGCAGGCACCATGCGGTGCCTGCCACGTGGTGCAGAGATGTGTAGGGGGGACCATAGGCGCCCCCCAGGTCCCATGTCTAGGGGGCCAGGTGGGAAGCGGGGCCCACCACAGGCCCACAAAGTCCCTTTCCGCCTGCCTGTTCATGGCAGGTAAACCTGAATATTGTAATCCCTACGGCGGGCCTGGCAGGCACCGCCACCACTGTAGGGAATACGAAACCCTCTAAAGAACCGGCGGGCTCAAGGAGCTCATCGGATGCGTGGTCTCCCCCGCCCACCATTGTAATATGGCAGGCGGGAAACATCTATCCGATGGCTGGGAGACCGCCACCGACAGCCTGTCGGTGGCGGTCTCCCCGCCATCATAATCAGGCCCTTAATGAGTATTTTTTAGTTAATATTATTTATTTAATTTTGTTAATAATGTTATTAATTTTTTTATGTAAATGTTTTTTGCGGGTTGGGGCCTTTATAGGGGTAAAGAGTGGGAAGTAATTTATTTTTAATTCGTTAAATATTAGTTGTAAATTCATAATAATTAATTTATTGATAAATAATTATGTTAATTGTGTAGTTATTTTTTTTATGTGGACTTATAGGGGTAAAGTGTGGGAAGTACTTTATTTTTTAATAATTAATAATTAATTGTTAATTATTATTAATTAATTGATAATTAATTTTGTTAATTGTTTATTTAAATGTTTTTAGGTTTGGGTTGAAGGGTTTATAGGGGTAAAGGGTGGGGAATAATCTATTTTATTTTATTTGTTAATATCTTGTGAAATATTAATATTTATTTAATTGTAAAATAATTAATTGTGTTATTAATTGTTTTTTAGCTTAATTTTAGGTTGGGATTGTGGAGTTTAGACGAGTAAAGGGTGGGAAGGTAATTCATTTTATGAATTTAGATTTAGATTTTCATAAATAATATTTGTTTAATTGCTAAATAATTATGTTAATTGTGCAAGTAAATATTTTTAAATTTAGATGTGGATTGTGTGTTTTGTAAGGGTATAGGGTGGGAAGTAAATTAATGTTACATTTTTAATATTAAATATTTTTCTATTTTTATTTATTTACTGTTTTTAAATTATTTTAATTTTGTTTACGATATTTTACTTGTTTTGAATGTTGCACTGACTGGAATGGGAGTAGTAAATTTTACCCCTCCACAATCCAACACTTTCCCTACTCTTGCACTGACTGGAGTGGGAATAGTAAATTTTACCCCTCCGCAATTCAACACTTTCCCTACTGTGGCACTGACTGGAGTGGGAACAGTGAATTTTACCCCTCTGCAATTCAACACTTACCCTACTGTTGCACTGACTGGAGTGGGGATAGTAAATTTTAGCCCTCCGTAATCCAACACTTTCCCTACTGTTGCATTGACTAAAGTGGGAATAGTACATTTTAACCCTCCACAATCCAACCCTTTCCCTACTGTTGCACTGACTGGAGTGGGAATATCAAATTTTTCCCCTCTGCAATCCAACACTTTCTCTACAGTTGCACTGATTGCAGTGGGAATATTACATTTTTCCCTTCCGCAATCCACACACTTTCCATACTGTTGCACTGACTGGAGTGGGAATAGTAAATTTTACCCCTCCGTAATCCAACACTTTCCCTACTGTTGCACTGACTGGAGCGGGAATATTAATTTTATTTTTGTTAATTATAATATTTATTGTTGTGTTAATTGTACTGGCAATAGCAAATTGTAGTATTTTCCACTGTTATATTTTTATTAATTTTATATATATTGTAGTTAGAGTAGTAAATCTTATTTTCGTGTGATGTAAAGAATCTTTTTATTATTATGTTGTGTTAGGTGGGAGTACTGTTTATATATATATATTCACTGAAAAAACCATAGGTTTTAGGGACAGTTATAGTTAGTTGGACATTGCACTCGTACAAAACCCGTGAAATTCCCCCGTTATAGTTAGTTCAGCTAACTATAACTCGCGCCCCGCAATGCACTGCTGATGACGTCACATATTACATCACTCATGACATGGTCAGTGACATCACTGATGACATCACTGATGACATCTCAAATGACATCACTGATGACATCATCCAGTGACTGTGTGTTTCTGTAAAGTTTAAATATGTTTAATATATATAGGGAAAGGCGTATTGAAGAATGAGTGGGTGTATAAGTGTCTGAATGGATGATTTAGTACGTGCGTGACTGACTCTACAAGTGAGTGATTAAACGTATCTTACTGAATGCATGGGTTAGTGACTAAACTGTGTGAATGTCTGTATCCGTCTGTTGGTGTGTAAGTGGATGCATGGATTTGCGAATAGCTACATGAGTGTCTATATGGGTTATTGATTGGTTCTATGAGTATCTGTATGGGTGCCTGAGTGTTTGTGTGGATGGGGTGTGTGCGACTGTGCATAGATGTGTGAGTGGGTGATTCACTGGGTGGATGGTTTCAAGAGTGCATCTGTGATAGACTGTATGGGTGGGTAAGTGTGTGTAAGAGTGTGTTAGTGAGTGAATGTATGTCCCAGTGGTACATGTTTGAGTAACTACATATGTGAAAGGCAGTATATATGTGTATTGGAGTATATAAATAGCTATAAGCGAGAGTGAGTGATTGTGATAGTGGCTGTATGGATGAGTGTGTGCTTGTATCAGTGATTGTATAAGAGCGTAAGAATGTGCTAGTATTTGTATGATTAAGTGAGCTGGTGTGTGTATAACTGTATAGGTGAGTAAATGGCAGTGTGTTTAATTATTTGCATGACTGACTAGGTGTGTGAGTACCTCTATGGATGAGTGGCGGTGTTTGAGTGTCTATATAGGAGTAAGAGTGCATATGATAGTCCTGTACTGAGTGACCATAAGTATGAGTGACTGTACGGGTGAGTGAGTGGATGTGTGTGTGTAGACCTAAGAATCAGTGAGTGGGTATGTAGTTATTGGTGTTGGAGTGTCTATGGTTTTGCGAATGGCACTCTGTAATTTAGATTGGGTGTATCAAAGGTTATATTAGGGTGTGAGGAGCTGCATCAGATTATCACGTGGATGATGTCATCAGTGATGTCATTTGAGATGTCATCAGTGATGTCATCAGTGATGTCACTGACCATGTCATGAGTGATGTAATATGTGACGTCATCAGCAGTGCATTGCGGAGCGCGAGTTATAGTTAGCTGAACTAACTATAACGGGGGAATTTCACGGGTTTTGTACGAGTGCAATGTCCAACTAACTATAACTGTCCCTAAAACCTATGGTTTTTTCAGTGAATTTCAAAGGTTTTTTAAATGCTAATTTCTAACTATAACGTGTCTGAAACCTATGGTTTTTTCAGTGAATTTCAAAGGTTTTTAAAATGCTAATTTGTAACTATAACGTGCCTGAAACCTACGGTTTTTTCAGTGAATTTCAAAGGTTTTTTAAATGACAATTTTTAAATGTATTAATTTTTATATTAATTTTTTTCATACTGATTTACTACATTTTTAGAAACAATTTCTTTTACATATTTTATTTTTAAATTACATTGTAATTACATTATACATTACATTACAAAAAATACTTTCTCAGAATGAATTACTTTAGTTTAAATACTTTGCACATAGGCAATAGACTTTTAAGTACAGTAGTTACAGTTGTTGCAATGGGCAACACATTTTCAAACACAATGCAACATTCAGCTCAATGTGAATTTCTAGTTAAATGCAATTAGTTACTTTATGGATTACTTTTCTAACCACGGGACTGGATCCTAGATTCAGTCCTGGTACATCTCCTGTAAACAGTTGAGTAAAAGCGTTTTGGTTACAGTCGTGATTTTTAAGGAATATTATTGTATTTTAAAAGTTGACACTTAGAAACTTTTTCTCATAGAATCACCAATGTTATCCTATGGAAGGAAATTCACTTAGCAGGTAAAAACTGTTATCGTTACTTTTTCTTACTCAGTGTTGGATCCTGGATCCAGCACTGGTGCATCTCCTGTAAACAGTTGAAAGAATGCGTTTAAGTCATACAGGCGATTTTTAAGGAATATTTGTAGTTTGTGAAAATCGACACTTTGAAACTTTTCTGCTGAAAACCAGACAATGGATTCCTATGGAAGAAAATATAAGTTACTGGTAAGTACGGTTAAAATTACTTTTCAGGACCAGTACTGGGCTGAAAGATACAGCACTGAGGTCTCTCCTTATAACAGGTGAGTAAATCGGAATTCGTATTTCGGCTGATTTTAGAGGAATATTTGTATGTTTCAAAAATCAACACTTAGAAACTTTTTCAGCAAAAAGCAGGCAATGATATCCTATGGAAGGAAATTCAAGTTACTGGTAAGTACGGTTAAAATTACTTTTGAGGATCAGTACTGGGCTGAAAGATGCAGCACTGAGGTCTCTCCTGATAACAGATGAGTAAATCGGAATTCGTATTTCGGCTGATTTTAGATGAATATTTTAAAGTTCCAAAACTCCACACTTAGAAGAATTTCCAAGTGAAACCAGTCAATGTTAGCCTATGGAAGGAAATTCAAGTTACTGGTAAGTACGGTTAAAATTACTTTTCAGGACCAGTACTGGGCTGAAAGATGCAGCACTGAGGTCTCTCCTGATAACAGGTGAGTAAATCAGAATTCGGATTGCGGCTGATTTTAGAGGAATATTTGTATGTTTCAAAAATCAACACTTAGAAACTTTTTCAGCAAAAAGCAGGCAATGATATCCTATGGAAGGAAATTCAAGTTACTGGTAAGTACGGTTAAAATTACTTTTGAGGATCAGTACTGGGCTGAAAGATGCAGCACTGAGGTCTCTCCTGATAACAGGTGAGTAAATCGGAATTCGTATTTCGGCTGATTTTAGAGGAATATTTTAAAGTTCCAAAACTCCACACTTAGAAAAATTTCCAAGTGAAACCAGTCAATGTTAGCCTATGAAGGAAATTCAAGTTACCGGTAAGTACGGTTAAAATTACTTTTGAGGATCAGTACTGGGCTGAAAGATGCAGCACTGAGGTCTCTCCTGATAACAGGTGAGTAAATCGGAATTCGTATTTCGGCTGATTTTAGAGGAATATTTGCACAATGGTGAAGGGAGGGGGCGGGGCCTGAGGTGACATCTGTGCAAACGCGCCCCGTGGCGCGTTTTAAGTTGGGGGATTAAGTCCCCTTGAATCATGAGGGTCCCTACGGGCCAACTAGCCCACCAGGAACCTCCAGTATGCGCCAGGGGCTGCGTTGCAGAGACATGTACAGAGGCCACACCCCTTTTACACCTCTCTGCAACGCAGCTCTGTGGCGCTTTCTGGACGTACCTGTTGGGCTAGTTGGCCTCAGGGACCCTCAGGATTGAAGAGGATTTAATTCCCCATCTTAAAACGCGCCACGGGGCCTGTTTGCACACATGTCACCTGAAGCCCCGCCCCTCCCTTCACCACTGTGCAAACGCGCCCGTGGCGCGTTTTAAGTCGGGGGATTAACTCCCTTGAATCCTGAGGGTCCCTGGGGTGCAACTAGCCCACCATATACCTCCAAAAGCGCCATAGAGCTGCGTTGCAGAGAGGTGTAAAAGGGGCGTGGCCTCTGTACACCTCTCTGCAAGGCAGCTCCCTGACGCATACTGGAGGTTCCTGGTGGGCTAGTTGGCCCTCAGGACCCCCAGTATTCAAGGGGAATTTGTTCCTCCTCTGCAAACGCGCCAGGGGGCGCGTTTGCAGAGTGGTGAAGGAAGGGGCGGGGCCTACGGCCCGATCGTTTTTGTTGTTGTTTTTCCCTCCCTGAAGGGGGGCTGTGTGGCCCCCCTTCCTTTTTCCTATTTTTAGGCCCTGGGGACCCCATCCCCCAGGGCCTTACCCCTTTTTTAAAATTAAAATAAAAAAAAACGGGAAGGGGGCCGCGTGGCCCCCTTCCCCTGGGCCTGTATTGGCCCCGGGACCCCATCCCCGGGGCATGGCCTCTTTTTTTTATTTGGAGGGAGGCTGCGTGGCCCCCCTCCTCAGGCCATTTAAGGCCCCGGGGACCCCATCCCCGGACCGGCCTTGCACTTTTTTTTAAATTTTTTTCCATTTTTTTACTTTGGGGAGGGGGCTGCGTGGCCCCCTCCGTGGCCACTTATGGCCCCGGGGACCCCATCCCCGGGGCCTGGCCTCTCGTTGGGGACTGTGGGGGGTCCCCAAGCCCCCCACAGTCCCGCCGGCTCCCCGTGTCCTACGGGAGCCGGCATTGCTGACACATGGGGAGCTGCTAAGATGCAGCTCCCCATGTGGAAAGCAGTCGGCTTTGGATATTGGAAGAGAGAGCAGGTTTCCCTGCTCTCTCTTCCAATATCCAAGCAAGTTTGTAATGACAGGACGGGAGCCGCGAGGCTCCCGTCCTGTCATGCAAACAGCAGTGTCCCGGGGTAGGCACCCGGGACACTGCAGGAGCCGGCCCTGGGGGTGGCGGTCCCCAGGGCCACCACAGGCTCAGGAGGGGGCCGCGCGGCCCCCTCCCTACATTTTGAAAGCCCCGGGGAGGTGGTGGTCCTCGGGGCTTGGGGGTCCAAAACGGACCCCCATTTTAATTTTTCTTAGTGCCCCGGGAGGTGGTGGTCCTCGGGGCGTGTGGGGCTGGAGCCCCCACACAGGTTTTTAATTTAAAAAAGAAGCCCCGGGAGGTGGTGGTCCTCGGGGCTGCGGGAGGGCTCAGAGCCCTCCCGCACCATTATACATAAAGCCCCGGGGGTGGTGGTCCTCGGGCTTGGGGGCCCTTAGAGGCCCCCCACACATAAAATTAACCCCCCCAGCATGCCCCCGGGACTTGGCCCACCCGGGGCCAATTAACATCGAGCGGGAGACCGCGCTTCGATTTTTTTTCGGCAGGATTTGCGCTCCCTGAGCGCATCCTGCCGATTTAAAAAAAAAAAAAAAAAAAATTTTGCCCAGGGGGTCCTTGTGGGACCCCTGAGCAGACCTAGGGGTCAGGGTGTTTCTACCCTGCCCCCTTTGTGCGCCTTGCGCACTTGTTTCTGTCCTCGGTTCTACCGAGGGACAAAATGGCTGCCAACACTTCCTGATTTGGAGTGTTGACAGCCAATTAACATAAAGCTCGTGCTCGGGAGGATCCGCGGCCCTAGATATATCTATCTTTTTACTTTTGATTTTCTCAGCAACTACTGAACGGATTTACACCATTTAACAAAAGGGTTCTTTCTGAACCAAGAACTACCTCTTTGCCAAATTTGGTGTAATTCCGTTCAGCAGTTCAGGCTGTAGCCGTGTCTAAAGTTTCCTATGGAAAATTGCATGGGGAAAACGCGTTTTGGGACCCCCTTTTTCTCGGCCCCGCTTGACGAATCCCCCCGAGACTTTCAGGGTAGGAGCGGACCGGAGCGCCCCACAAAGTTTGAAAATTTTGCGAAGATACGTCAACCGGCAAGAGAGTTATTTCAAATAGAATGTCGCGGATTTCCTATGGATAATAGGTTGTAACTATAACTATCTACTGGCGACCGCCAGTAGATATATATATATATATATATATATATATATATATATATATATATATATATATATATATATATATATATATATATATATATATATATATATATATATATATATATATATATATATTTATATATAATTTCCCGCTACATTTAAAAAAAACATTTTTATACTAAATAAAAATATATAAGTATATATTATATATTTATATATATATTCTACATCAAATTGCCCTGAAGCTTCGGGAGCGCACTTGACAACGCTCAACCATCTGGCTTTCTCTTGCAGTCTGCCTTCCTATTTCACCTTTCATTAATTGAGCCAACGTGTTTCAAGGTCTCATCACCTCTTCTTCTAGGCTGCAAACAAACGACATTTGAAACTCGCATGCTCATTTCTTTACCAGCTTTATTTCATTACGTTTCCGCCACTAGTGGGCGTGTTCTCCGTGCACTACCTCTTAGATGCATTATGGGACAGAAGGTCCCTGATGCGAGCGTAAGTATTCACTGTAAGTCAGTCCAAATGTTCATTTGTAATTTAAGCATATATTCTTTATTTCCTGTAGTAGGTTGTGAAGTAATCAGGCAGACTTGATTTGCATGCAGAGCGCTGTGCCAGTAATCATGAAAGTTCAAAATCACAGCCTCACCTAGCTGGTGATTACCTTCTTCCTCCAGCTAGCGATGGTGCACCTCCCCACGGCCAGGCTGCCGTGTGTAAATTTTGTACATCAAATTGCCCTGAAGCTTCGGGAGCGCACTGGACAACGCTCAACCATCTGGCTTTCTCATGCAGTCTGCCTTCCTATTTCACCTTTCATTAATTGTGCCAACGCGTTTCAAGGTCTCATCACCTCTTCTTCTGGGCTGCAAACAAACGACATTTGAAACTAGCATGCTCATTTCTTTACCAGCTTTATTTCATTACGTTTCCGCCCCCAGTGGGCGTGTGCTCCGTGCACTACCTCATAGATGCATTATGGGACAGAATGTCCCTGATGCGAGCGTAAGTATTCACTGTAAGTCAGTCCAAATGTTCATTTGTAATTTAAGCATATATTCTTTATTTCCTGTAGTAGGTTGTGAAGTAATCAGGCAGACTTGATTTGCATGCAGAGAGCTTTTATTTATTTATTTATTTGAGTTTTATATAGCGCTGGCTAGACCCGGAGGTATCAGAGCGCTTTACAGAAGGTTCCACAAAGTTACAAAATTACATCAGTTACAAGTTACATCAGTTGCTAGAAAAACATTTCAAGAGCGTAGAAGACGAGATAAATGGAGCTTAGAAGGGAAAGGGGGTAGGGTAAAGGGGTAGGAGGGAAATAGGATGGAGAGACAAAGGAGAGTCTGCCCAAAGTCCGGCTGGGTAGGTGATGGCCGAGGGGGAAGTCCACAGCCTATCTCCTCTATAGCTATCAGGTAGCTCCACCGGGCATCGGCCAAAAAGCTAGGTCTCCACGTTCAGAGGTAAGTTCATAGATTCAGTATCCTGATGGGTAGGCCGGATGGGGGATGGGTTGGAGGTCCGGTCGATGTCCGTTTTTTTCCCAGAGTAGTAGCACAACGTGGTAGGGGCCACTGTGGCAGCCATCTTGGGGTCAGGCAAGGGATTATGGCCTTGATGTAAAACTCAGGCCTCCCTCGGCGCCATGAGGCCGCCATTAGTACAGCGCAGTTCTACCTCAGATGTAACCCCCAATGTCCACGCAGCTCCGGCACACAGTGAAGGGTGGTTAGAGAATACGTTATCTCCACCGGGGCCTTTGAGTCCTCTTAAATGTCGTGGGTGCTGTCTCTTACATCACCTCCTCACAGTACCATGTTGCCGCGCTATCTTAAGGGTGAGGGGATCTAATGGGAGCAGGTTGTTTGATTGTGTACTCATTGTTCGTTCCGCCCGTGATCCGATTTCCATGCCCGGGATCAATAATGCCGAGAGTGTACAGCAAGCCCTGCTTTACGCTGCGGGCGTTGCGTCGATATCAAGTGCCACAGTAACGGCTCGTGGTCCTATGGGGTCGATCTGTGAGGTATTGACACGGGACTGCTAGGCGAGCGCAAAGTGGATGCAGTGCGCTTATAACGCCCCTGATGGATGAGCCAGCTATGTTCATGTCATGCGGCCATTTAATAGTATCGCATTCGGCTGCCGTATGGTTTGTGAGGTGACTTATCTGTTATGCAGCGAGCATATCGCAGGCAGGCTGGTCCGATGGCGTCGGCGGTTGTATTTGGCGCTTTAGACCTCTTTGCTGGTCCTGGGAACTGCTTGACTCTGCAGCGCCGCTTCGGTCTAATCAACATCGCGCTCCGCCATTTTGACTCGGCTGGGATGGTTAGAGCTGCGCTTGATTCCCTTGGTTTTTCTCCGGATACAGCGCGTCTTTTCCCCATTCAACCGCATCTGCTGCTGGCAGTTGTATTCTGATATTTATGAAGTAGTTGCGGGCATTTTGACCAAATAAGCTATTTTTGGTCGGATTTGTGTTCCGGCCGGCGGAGCAGCGCTAGGGAGCAGCCATTCCGCGCGCCTGCGCAGACCAGACCAGACCAGAGAGCTGTGCCAGTAATCCTGAAAGTTCAAGATCACAGCCTCACCTAGCTGGTGATTACCTTCCTCCTCCAGCTAGCGATGGTGCACCTCCCCACGGCCAGGCTGCCGTGTGTAAATTTTGTACATCAAATTGCCCTGAAGCTTCGGGAGCGCACTCGACAGAGCTCAACCATCTGGCTTTCTCTTGCAGTCTGCCTTCCTATTTCACCTTTCATTAATTGTGCCAACGCGTTTCAAGGTCTCATCACCTCTTCTTCTGGGCTGCAAACAAACAACATTTGAAACTCGCATGCTCATTTCTTTACCAGCTTTATTTCATTACGTTTCCGCCCCCAGTGGGCGTGTGCTCCGTGCACTACCTCTTAGATGCATTATGGGACAGAAGGTCCCTGATACGAGTGTAAGTAGTCACTGTAAGTCAGTCCAAATGTTCATTTGTAATTTAAGCATATATTCTTTATTTCCTGTAGTAGGTTGTGAAGTAATCAGGCAGACTTGATTTGCATGCAGAGCGCTGTGCCAGTAATCATGAAAGTTCAAAATCACAGCCTCACCTAGCTGGTGATTACCTTCCTCCTCCAGCTAGCGATGGTGCACCTCCCCACGGCCAGGCTGCCGTGTGTAAATTTTGTACATCAAATTGCCCTGAAGCTTCGGGTGCGCACTGGACAACGCTCAACCATCTGGCTTTCACTTGCAGTCTGCCTTCCTATTTCACCTTTCATTAATTGTGCCAACGCGTTTCAAGGTCTCATCACCTCTTCTTATGGGCTGCAAACAAACGACATTTGAAACTCGCATGCTCATTTCTTTACCAGCTTTATTTCATTACGTTTCCACCCCCAGTGGGCGTGTGCTCCGTGCACTACCTCTTAGATGCATTATGGGACAGAAGGGCCCTGATGCGAGCGTAAGTATTCACTGTAAGTCAGTCCAAATGTTCCGATTGCCGGCCGGGCGGACTTGGCCACTAATATGGTGGCGGTGCCTACCAGGCACCGGCATCCATATTAGGATGTGTGCAGAAACTGGCCGCCATGGTAAGGCTGGCGGGGATTCGCTTTGGGGGCCTGTTGCGGGCCCCCGGGGGGGTTGGGGGTGTGGGGCTGCACTTGGGGGGTACCTATGGTACCCCACTACATTACCATGCACAAGTTGGCAGGCACCGCGCGGTGCCTGCCACGTTGTGCATGGCAATGCACAACATGGCATTTCAACATTGCGGCGGGTTGCTGGCGGCATTGCTGGCTGCAGCCAGCAGCACCCGCCGCAATGTTAGAATCCCAGATGCGACCGCTGCAGTGGCGGTCGCATCTTAATTGGGGTGGCGGGACCGCCGCATGGCAGGTGGCCGGTCCCGTTACCACTGGGATGGCGGGCGGACTAAAATCCGCCCGCCATCCTAATAACTCCCTATGTGTCTTATTTATTATAATAATAATATTTAAAAATGTCAATATTTTTTGTTTGTAAATTATTTAAAATTACATTTTAACAATTATGGGCCTCATTACGATGTCGGCGGAAACTTGCTGGATTCGGGAACCGATGACTCGCTCAGTCAGTCAGCTAAATCTGATGATATGATGACCTTAAATCTAGCGTAGAGAACACTCTTGCTCCTTCTAACATGCATATAGCTTCATTTATATTGGGCAACTGGTGACAGTTTACCACAATATTAGCATTCACAGCTCTCAAGTCCACACAAAGCCTCAAAGAATTGTCTGCCTTATGGGCCAAAACTATGGGGACACTCACTCAAATGACTCTATCACCTCTATCACACCTTCATTTATCATTTCCGAAAGCATACTTTTTAACTCCTCCCTCCCATTCATGGGTACATTGCTTGGTTTCTGTAACACTGGCTTCACACCCGTCTTGAGCTTGATTTTATGGGAATAACCTTCCAATCTTCCAAGCTTTTCCTTGAATACTTCAGTAAATCTAGATACAATCCCTTCAGAATCCTCTCCACTCTCCATTACCAAAACATGTTCACTGTTTCTAGGATTAAGTATTATTCCCAACTTCCACTGGTCCTTCCAGACCAGTACATTCACTCCCTTAGGTGCCACATACAACTTCATAAATGCCTTCCTGCCCTTAAATTGAATATCTGTCTCTATGTAACCTATGGTTTTACATTATCCATCCCCCATACTTGCTCAAACTTTTGTCCAAGGTGATCCAGAATCTGCCATTAACTCTTAATCAATACCTTTAACACTAAGGGCCCGAATTTGATGTCGGACTGACCTGTGTCCGTCCGACATCGATTCGGTACTGGGATTGACCGACCTCCTGTCGGCGGGTCCAACCCAGCAATTAGGAAGTACGGTTGCACTCCTATTCTTTACAATGGGAGCATGCATTCCGACCAGTATGCATGCTCTCATTGTAAAGAGAACAGGTACAGTTAATCTCTGCACCCAGTGGCAGGCACCTCAGGGTGCCTACCACAGGGTGCAGAGATCAACAGGATTGGCACCATAGGTGCCCCCTCAGCCTCCAATCGGAGGCCGTGCACCATGGGGGGCCTGGTGGGGACCCCCAAAGTCGACTTCTGACAGCCTTTCTGTGTCGGAAAGGCCGGCACAGAAAGGCTGTTGGAATCCAACATTGTAATCCTTTGGGCGGAAAGAGCCGCCCTTGGGATTACTGGAGGCTTTCCGAATGGAAGACGGGCTCTCCGAGCGCGTCGGAAGCCATTCGGAAATCCAGTTTGAATTCCTTTCTGATCGACTCCATCCAAATGGGTCAGTCGGAAATGAATCTGAACAGCTGATTACGATGCCGTAGAAATGGCTCCGACCGAGGGTCGGAGCCGTTTACTAAGGCATCGTAATCGGCCCCTTACTATGCATTTAGGAGAATTCTTAACTTCCACTTCCACATCTTTCACCACACCATCAGAGATAGACAAAACCACACCTCTTACATCGTCACGTTCCTCTACATACTCTCTTCCATGTCCAACTCTTCCTTCATCTTCCAACCTCCCATTACTCAGGTAAGAAACCTTATTCCTGTTTCCTGAAAGATACTTTTTAAAAATCTCTGCACACCAGTGCAAAATGTCCAATCCTGCCACATTTCACACAAGTCTTGCCAATAGCAGGACACCGAGGTGACAAAGCAATATGACCCGTGCTGCCACAATGATAACATGAGAATTTTTCATTTCTCACATACCTTTCACTCTCAAACTTGTTGTACCTGTCAGTTGTACCTCTATTATATTACTCATATTTTTTTTTTACACTCCCCCATGAGTCTTAGAACTATTATCCACACCTATGGTACACACAACATCATTCGCATCCTTATTGACTTTATCAGACTCATGTACAGATCTCATCCATTTCTCAGATTGTTCTAGTGCCTTAGCCGTAGCGATCACATCCTGCAACTTTGGATCCCCCATGACCCACAATTGTTCCCGCACCTTCCTACTTTTCGCATGAGCTATTATCTGATCATCAGTTATTGCCCCAAAATTGCAATGTAGAGATAAACCTCAGAAAGCAGTCAAGAATTCATCAAAACTTTCTTCACTTCTTTGTGCCCTAGTATAAAATTTAAATCTGTTCAAAGCCACACACACAGTAGGTTTTAATCTATTCTCTAGTCTCAATAACGCCTCTTAAAGCATTAACTTTGTCTGTATCATCCTCTGGCTCAAGAGGAACCTGTGGTAAAGTACGAAAACCAATTGTCCCTCTGAACCTAAACAATGTAAGAGAATATTTTTCTTGCGTTCATATACATATCATCATCATCTATAGCTTTCATGTAAGTTAAAAATTCTTCTTTCCATCGCATCCAAGGAATAGGTGGATCTCCTTTGTTCTGGAGAAATTTCGTCGGAGGCTCAAACTGCTTTGTAATAATGTGGATTTAAAATATATAATCACTGATGTATATAATGTATATACTATTTTGAAAGCCACACATAAATAAGTTGGAGATAACTGACAACCCAAGTGTGCAAATCACAAAAACAATACAATGTGTTCTGCTAAAGACAACAGTGTGCAGATCACTGGAAGAGGAAACGCCAGAATTGTAGTTGCTGTTGACAACAGTGTGCAAATCACTGAACACATTTTACCAGAATCTGCACTATGATATTGAATATAGTGTGCAAATCACTGTAGCATAAAACGATCTGCACTTGTTGTGGAAAATCACTGTAGCATAAAACGATCTGCACTTGTTGTTGATAAAAGTGATGGAGCATGATTATTTAGGAATGATTTTGCTTGGTCAAATCCTGCTCATTGCGTGTGAATTACTAAAACATACTTGAAAAACATGACTAACATTGTTTTTTCGTTGAACACTGAGAGTTTTTAAAAACTGCATTGTAAAAGAATGCAGAAGGGTCCCAAACTGGTGAAACTGAGAGATTGACGACAGAGAGGGGAAAACTACTAATGTGTTATGATAATAATGTGAAAAGTAATAATGCAGTTGGAGATTTCTAGCAAGATATGATTTGAAAGGATTGCTCTATTGAAATGTGTTTTGTTATGTTTTCTTAAAACGTAAATCTGAAACTATAAAGAGAAACTGTCGGTTTATTAATGAAATATGATTAGATTATGATTATGGAAAATAGTGAAATGTTAGCTATATTAGATTCTTATGCGTTATGTTTTCTTCAAGTATTTTAAGTTAACATGATTTTAAGTTTCCCATGTAGGCCTCAAAACATATTATGTCCTTCCATTGTAGGCCTTGGAGAAATGTATTTTGTCTTTCATTATTTCCTTCGAAATAGAAATAAAATGTTGACTTGATTGCTCTGGTTACAAGTATTATCACTGAAGTTTCTTTTTACAGTCTGAATATTCTCTCTCTACGAATAAATGTGACATTTTGTTGCAAGCTAACTCGTAAGCTAGTGCGTGGACATGTTGAGTTGCAAATGTCTTTCCTATTTCCGGGGTGAAATTAAATATTGTACATTCTTAGAAAACTATGGACAGAGAACAAAGGTATTACGTGTTGGTTCCGGACGATTTGGGCTGAAGAATGATCATTCCGCAATCACACCATGGATCCCAGCCAATAGAATCATGTAAAACTGTGCAATAAGCTACATTTGAGGGCTGGAATTGTGAACATTTTGAGGTATAAAAACTTCGTGGGAAAAGGACGTGTGCAGCTATTTTCCTTACAATTCTTGGGCGTGACATGCAGTCAGTCCAAATTTTGACTATCCTGAACTGAACTCTCCTGATTTTCCCTGCACATCCTCGGTTGGTGAAGTTGAGCAGGCTAAACCTTTCGGCTGAAGGGTTAATTATTCCAGACTATTGCTCGCAGTGCATAGTTCATCTTTACATCTCGGTCCTGATTCTACGACTGAATTTTGGTTCGAATTACTTCTGAAATTGCGTATTGTAATTGCAATGCATGATTATTCTTTCTCTTCTCTCTCTCTCCTTGCGCCAGTTATTTGATTTATGATGTAATTTGCTTTAAACTGTGATTGTATTGTGATTTTACCTGTATTCAATTGAGAAACCATGTAGTTAAAATTCTAATGTGTTTATGTGTATTGACCATTCATTTTTTGATGATTAGATAAAAGTGTCTTGATAACTATACTAAGGGGCCGAATCCGATCTCGGTCGGAGGCGCACCTAACACCATTCGGTCGGGAAAAAAGCCATGCGAATGCCTGTTTACCGACCGATCCGCACATTAATCCGAACGAACAAGTACGATGCGCACAACAGCACAGATTCCTACCCAGTCATACTCACCCAATCCAGGTCCTGTTCCCCGACCGAAAAAAGCCATGCGAATGCCTGTTTACAGCAGTCCGCACATTAATCCGGAGAACGAACAAGTACGATCATACAGCAGCACAGATTCCTATGATCTTATACTCTACCCAATCCAGAGTCCTGTTCCCCGACCGGCCGAGATCGTAAGCGCAGATTCGAGTCGCCCGGAAGCA
>CAWUFW010024981.1:0-51593 GCA_963921515.1 Calotriton arnoldi | reverse complement strand
GAGAAAGAAGCAAGACAAGTGCAGAAAGAAGCCAGAGAAGTGTAAAAAGAGGCAAGAGAGGTTCTGAAAGAGGCAAAAGAAGTGCAGAAAGAAGCAACAGAAGTGAGAAAGAAGCAGGAGCAGTGCCAAAAGAAGGATGAGAGATGCAGAAAGAAAAGAGTGAGGTACAGAAAGAGGCAAGGAAGGGTGCAGAAAGAGGCAAGTGGAGGTGAAGAAAGAGGCAAGTGAGGTAAGAAAGAGGCAAGAGAGGTACACAAAGAGGGAGAGAAGTGCAGAAAGAGGTAAGAGAAGTACAGAAAGAGGCAAGAGAGGTGTAGAAAGAAGAGAGGAGTGCAGAAAGAGGTAAGAGAAGTACAGAAAGAAGTAGATAGGGTACAGAAAGAGGCTTGTGCAGTGCACAAAGAAGAGAGTGAGGTGCAGAAAGAAGCAAGAGAGTGCAGGAAGAGCAAGAGAGGTAGAAAGAGGCAAGAGAGGTACAAGAGAGGGAAAAGGAGTGTAGAAAGAGGCAACAGGAATGCAGAAGGAAGCAAGAGAAGTGCAGAAAGAAGCAAGACAAGTACAGAAGGAAGAAAGAAGCCAGCAGAGGGGCAGAAAGAGGCAAGGGAGGTGCAGAAACATGCAAGAGAGTGCAGAAAGGAGCAATAGAAGTGCAGAAAAAGCCAGAGTCTGCAGCAAAGAGGCAAGGGAGGTGCAGAAAGAAGAGAGTGAAGTGCAGAAAGAAGCAAGAGAAGCAGCAGAGAGGCAAGTAAGGTGCAGAAAGAGGCAACTGAGGTGCAGAAAGAGGAAAGAGAGGTACAGAAAGAGGCAATGGACGTACAGAAAGATGCAAGAGAGGTATAGGAAGAGCAAGAGAGGTGCAGAAAGAGGAGAGTGAGGTGCAGAAAGAGTGCAAGAGGGGTCAGAAAGAAGCAAGAGAGGTGCAGAAAGAAGGAAGACAAGTGCAAAAAGAAGCAAGAGAGGTGCAGAAAGAGGCAAGAGGGTGGGAAAGAGGAAGAGGGGTAAAAAGAGTCCATAGAGGTGCAGAAAGAAGCAAAAGAGGGGGAGAAAGAAAAAGACAAGTGCAGAAAGAGGAAGAGAGGTGCAGAAAGAAGCAACAGAAGTGCACAAATAAGCAAGAGCAGTGCAGAAAGATGCAACCAAGGTACAGAAAGAGGCTAGAGAAGTGCAGTAAAGAAGCAAGACAAGTGCAGAAGGAGGCAACATAAGTCTAGAAAGAACAAGAGAGGTGGCATAAAGTAGGGAAAAGGGGCAGAAAGAAGTAAGAGGGATGCAGAAAGAAGCAAGAGAGGTGGAGAAACAAGCAAGACAAGTGCAAAAGAAGCCAGAGAAGTGCAGAAAGAGGCAAATGAGGTAACATAAAGAGCCAAGTGAGGTGCAGAAAGAGGCTAGAGAGTGTAGCAGAAAGATGCAAGAGGAGGTGCAGAAAGAGGCAAGTAGAGGTGCAGAAAGAATGAAGACAGGTGCAGAAAGAGGCAAGAGAGGTACAGAAAGAGGCAAGAGAGGTGCAGAAAGAGGCAAGAGAGGTGCAGAAAGAAGCAAGAGAGGTGCAGGGACAGAAACAAGACAAGTGCAGAAAGAAGCAAGAGGAGTGCAGAAAGAGGCAAGAGATGTAAAAAAGAGGCAAGAGAAGAGCAGAAAGAAGAGAGGAGAGGTGCAGAAAGAGGCTAGAGTGAGTGCAGAAAGAAGAGAGGAGGTCGGAAAGAGGGCAAGAGAGGTGCAGAAAGAGAGAGTGAGGTGCAGAAAGAAGAGAGTGAGGTATATAGAAGCAAAGGAAGTGCAGAAAGAAGAGAGTGAGGTGCAGAAAGAAGAGAGTGAGGTGCAGAAAGAGGCAAGAGGTGCAGAAAGAGGAGAGTAGAGGCAGAAAGAAGAAAGAGAGGTGCAGAAAGAGGCAAGAGAGTTGAGAAAGAGGAAGAATGGTGCAAAGAGGCAACACTAGTGCAGAAAGAAGCAAGAGAGGTGCGAGAAAGAAGTAAGAGCAAGTGCTAGAAAGAAGCAAGAGAAGTGCAGAAAGAGGCAAGAGAGGTACAGAAAGAGGCAAGAGAGGTGCAGAAGAGAAAGGAGAGTAGAGGTGCAGAAAGAGGCAGAGAGGTGCAGAAAGAAGAGAGAGAGGTGCAGAAAGAGGCAAGAGAGGTGCAGAAAGAAGAGAGTGAGGTGCAGAAAGAAGAGAGAGGTGCAGAAAGTAGGCAAGAGAGGTACAGAAAGAAGCAAGATGAGGTACAGAAAGAAGAGAGATGAGGTACAGAAAGAAGCAGAGTGAGGTGCTGAAAGAAGCAAGAGAGGTGCAGAAATAGAGAGACTGAGGTGCAGAAAAAGGCAAGACATGTGCAGAAAGAAGCAGAGTAGAGGTGCAGAAAGAGGCAAGAGAAGTGGAGAAAGAAGAAAGTGAGGTGCAGAAAGAAGCAGAGTGAGGTGGAGAAAAAGGACAAGAGGGGTGAAGAAAGAAGCAAGAGAGATGCAGAAAGAGGCAAGTCAAGTACAGAAAGAAGCACGACAAGTGCAGAAAGAGGCAAGAGAGATGCAGAAAGAAGAGAATGAGGTGCAGAAAGAAGCAGAGAGAGTGCAGAAAGATAGAGAGTAGGTGCAGAAAGAGGCAAGAGAGGTGCGAGAAAGAGAGACGAATGGTGCAGAAAGAGGCAAGAGGGTGCAGAAAGAAGCAAAGAGAGGTGGGGAAAGAAGACAAGACAAGTGCAGAAAGAAGCAAGAGAAGTGCAGAAAGAGGGAAGTGAGGTGCAGAAAGAGGTAAGTGAGGTGCAGGAAAGAGGCAAGAGAGGTACAGAAAGAAGGAAGAGGGGTGCAGAAAGAAGCAAGGGAGGTGACAGAAGAGAGCCAAGAGAGGTGCAGAAAGAAGCAAAGACAATGCAGAAAGAGCCAAGAGAAGTGCAAAAGAGGCAAGAGAGGTTCAGAAAGAGGCAAGAGAAGTGCAGAAAGAAGCAACAGAAGTGCAGAAAGAAGCAGGAGCAGTGCCAAAACGAAGCAATGAGAGGTGCAGAAAGGAAACAGAGTGAGGTGCAGAAAGAGGCAAGGAAGGTGCAGAAAGAGGCAAGTGAGGTGAAGAAAGAGGCAAGGAGGTGCAAGAAAGAGGCAAGAGAGGTACACAAAGAGGCAAGAGAAGTGCAGAAAGAGGCAAGAGAGGTTGTAGAAAGAAGCAAGTGAGGTGCAGAAAGAGGTAAAGAGAAGTACAGAAAGAGGTAAGAGTAGGTACAGAAAGAGGCATAGAGTGTGCACAAAGAAGAGAGTGAGGTGCAGAAAGAGGCAAGAGAGTGTGCAGAAAGAGAGCAAGAGAGGTGCAGAAAGAGGCAAGAGAGGTACAGAGAGAGGGAACAGGAGGTGCAGAAAGAGGCAACAGGAATGCAGAAGGAGGCAAAGAGAAGCGAGAGAAGCAAGACAAGTACAGAAGGAAGGAAGAGATGTGCAGAAAGAACCAGCAGAGGTGCAGAAAGAGGCAAGGGAGAGGCAGAAAGATGCAAGAGAGATGCAGAAAGAGAGCAAACATGAAGTGCAGAAGAAAGCTAGAGTTGTGCACAGAGGCAAGAGAGGTGCAGAAAGAAGACAAGAGAATGTGCAGAAAGAGGCAAGAGAAGTGCAGAGAGAGGCAAGTAAGGTGCAGAAAGAGGCAACTGAGGTACAGAAAGAGTAGGTACAGAAAGAGGGAAGAGAAGCACAGAAAGACGCAAGAGAGGTATAGAAAGAGCAAGAGAGGTGCAGAAAGAGGAGAGTGAGGTGCAGAAAGAGGCAAGAGGGCAGAAAGAAGCAAGAGAGGTGCAGAAAGAAGGAAGACTAGTGCAGAAAGAAGCAAACAGAAGTGCAGAAAGAGGCAAGGAAGCTGCTACAAAGAGGACAGAGTGGGTGCAGAAAGAGGCAAGAGAAGTGCAGAAAGAGGCAATAGACGTGCAGAAAGAGAGCAGGAGAATGCAGAAAGATGCAAGAGGTGCAGAAAGAGGCAAGAGAGGTGCAGAAAGAAGCAAGAGAGGTGCAAAAAGAGGCAAGAGAGGTGCAGAAAGAGCAAGAGAGGTGGGGAAAGAGGAAGAGGTAAGAAAGAGTCCATAGAGGTGCAGAAAGCAAGCAAAGAGAGGCAGAGAAAGACAAGACAAGTGCAGAAAGAGGAAAGAGAGGTGCGGAAAGAAGCAACAGAGGGTGCACGAAATAAGCAAGAGAAGTGCAGAAAGATGCAACCGAGGTACAGAAAGAGGCTAAGAGAATGTGTCAGAAAGAAGCAAGAGAAGTGTAAAGGAGACAACACAAGTTCAGAGAAAGACGAACAGAGGTGGATAAAGATGGAAGAGGGGTGCAGAAAGAAGCAAGAGGGATGCAGAAAGAAGCAAGAGAGGTGCAGAAAGCAAGCAAGACAAGTGCAGAAAGAAGCCAAGAGAAGTGCAGAAAGAGGCAAATGAGGTGTCAGAAAGAGGCAAGAGAGGTGCAGAAAGAGGCTAGAGAGGTACAGAAAGATGAACAAGAGAGGTGTAGAAAGAGGCAATAGAGGTGCAGGAGAAGAATGAAGACAAGTGCAAGAAGAGGCAAGAGAGGTGCATGAAAGAGGCAAGGGAGGTGTAGAAAGAGGCAAGAAGGTGCAGAAAGAGGCAAGAGAGGTGGGGAAAGAAAACAGACAAGTGCAGAAAGAAGCAAGAGGGAGTGCAGAAAGAGGCAAGAGAGGTACAGAAAGAGAGCAAGAGAAGTGCAGAAAGAAGCAGGAGAAGTGCAGAAGGAGGACCAGAGAGAGCATGAAAGAAGAAGTGAAGTACAGAAAGAGGCAAGAGAAGTGCAGAAAGAAGAGCTTGAGGTGCAGAAAGAAGAGAGTGAGGTGCATATAGAGGCAAAAGGAGTGCAGAAAGATAGAGAGTGAGGCAGAAAGAAGCAGAGAGAGGTGCAGAAAGAGGCTAGTGAGGTGCAGAAAGAAGAGAGTGAGGTGCAGAAAGAATAAAGAGAGGTGCAGAAAGAGGCAAGAGAGTTGGACAAAGAGAGAAGAATGGTGCAGAAAGAGGCAACACTAGTGCAGAAAGAAGCAAGAGAAGTGCAGAAAGAAGGCAAGACGAAGTGCAGAAAGAAGCAAGAGAAGTGCAGAAAGAGGCAAGAGAGTGCAGAGGAAAGAGGCAAGAGAGAGTGCAGAAAGAAGCAGAGTGAGGTGCAGAAAGAGGCAAGAGAGGTGCAGAAAGAAGAGAGTGAGTGCAGAAAGAGGCAAGAGAGGTGCAGAAAGAAGCAGAGTGAGGTGCAGAAAGAGGAGAGAGGTGCAGAAAGAGGCAAGAGAAGTACAGAAAGAAGAGTGTGAGGTGCAGAAAGAAGAGAGTGAGGTACAGAAAGAAGAGAGGTGAGGTGCTGAAAGAGGCAAGTAGAGGTGCAGAAGTAAGAGACTAGAGGTGCAGAAAGAAGCAAGACATGTGCAGAAAGAGGAAGAGTAAGGTGCAGAAAGAGGCAAGAGAGGTGGAGAAAGAAGAAAGTGAGGTTCAGAAAGAAGAGAGTGAGGTGCAGAAAGAGGCAAGAGGGGTGACAGAAAGAAGCAAGAGAGATGCAGAAAGAATCAAGACAAGTGCAGAATAGAGGCACGACAAGTGCAAGAAAGAGGGAAGAGAGATGCAGAAAGAAGAGAATGAGTGCAAAAGAAGAGAGTGAGGTGCAGAAAGAAGAGAGCGAGGTGCAGAAAGAGGCAAGAGAGGTGCAGAAAGAGAGCGAATGGTGCAGAAAGAGGCAAGAGGGGTGCAGAAAGAAACAAGAGAGGTGGGGAAAGAAACAAGACAAGTGCAGAAAGAAGCAAGAGAAGTAGACAGAGGAAGTGAGGTGCAGAAAGAGGCAAGGAGGTGCAGAAAGAGGCAAGAGAGGTACAGAAAGAAGGAAAAGGGGTGCAGAAAGAGGCAAGAGAGGTACAGAAGAAAGCAGAGAGATGGAAAAGAAAGCAAGACAAGTGCAGAAAGGAGCCAGAGAAGTGCAGAAAGAGGCAAGAGAGTGTTCAGAAAGAGGCAAAAGAAGTGCAGAAAGAAGCAAGAGAAGTGAGAAAGAAGCAGGAGAAGTGCCAGAAAGAAGCGATGAGAGATGCAGAAAGAAAAGAGTGAGGTACAGAAAGAGGCAAGAGAAGGTGCAGAAAGAGGCAAGTGAGGTGAAGAAAGAGGCAAGTGAGGTGAAGAAAGAGGCAAGAGAGGTACACAAAGAGGCAAGAGAAGTGCAGAAAGAGGCAAGAGAAGTGCAGAAATAGGCAAGAGAGGTGTAGAAAGAAGAGAGTGAGGTAGCAGAAAGAGGTAAGAGAAGTACAGAAAGAGGTAAGATAGGTACAGAAAGAGGCATGTACAGTAGCACAAAGAAGAGAGAGGTGCAGAAAGAGGCAAGAGAGTGCAGGAAGAGGCAAGAGAGGTGTAGAAAGAGGCAAGAGAGGTACAGAGAGAGGGAAAGGAGTGTAGAAAGAGGCAACAGGAATGCAGAAGGAAGCAAGAGAAGTGCAGAAAGAAGCGAAGATAAGTACAGAAGGAAGGAAGAGATGTGCAGAAAGAACCGAAGCAGAGGTGCAGAAAGAGGCAAGGGAGGTGCAGAAAATGCAAGAGAGATGCAGAAAGGAGCAACAGAAGTGCAGAAAAAGCTAGAGCTGTGCACAAAGAGGCAAGGGAGGTGCAGAAAGAAGCAGAGTGAAGTGCAGAAAGAAGCAAGAGAAGTGCAGAGAGAGGCAAGGTGCAGAAAGAGGCAACTGAGGTGCAGAAAGAGAGGTACAGAAAGAGGGAAGAGAAGTACATAAAGACGCAAGAGAGTGTATAGAAAGAGCAAGAGAGGTGCAGAAAGAAGAGAGTGAGGTGGAGAAAGAGGCAAGAGGGGTGCAGGAAAGAAGCAAGAGAGGTGCAGAAAGAAGGAAGACTAGTGCAGAAAGAAGAAACAGAAGTGCGCAAAGAGGCAAGGGAGTGCTAGAAAGAGGACAGAGGGGTGCAGAAAGAGGCAAGAGAAGTGCAGAAAGAAGCAACAGACGTGGGCAGAAAGAGGCAGGAGAATGCAGAAAGATGCAAGAGAGGTATAGAAAGAGGTAAGAGAGGTGCAGAAAGGCAAAAGAGGTAGGGAAAGAGGGAAGAGCGGTAGAAAATGAGTCCATAGAGGTGCAGAAAGAAGCAAAAGAGGGGAGAGAAAACAAGACAAGTGCAGAAAGAGGAAAGAGAGGTGCAGAAAGAAGCAACAGAAGTGCACAAATAAGCAAGAGCAGTGCAGAAAGATGCAACCGAGGTACAGAAAGAGGCTAGAGAAGGTAGAAAGAAGCAAGACAGGTGAAGGAGGCAACACAGGAGTTCAGAAAAAGACAAGATGTGGATAAAGTGAGAAAGGAGAGCAGAAAGCAGTGAAGAGGGATGCAGAAAGAAGCAAGAGAGGTGGAGAACAAGCAAGACAGTGCAAAAGATAGCTCAGAGAAGTGCAGAAAGAGGCAAATGAGGTACATAAAGAGGCAAGTGAGGTGCAGAAAGAGGTTAGAGAGGTACAGAAAGATGAAAGAGAGGTGTAGAAAGAGGCAATAGAGGTGCAGAAAGAATGAAGACAAGTGCAAAAGAGGCAAGAGAGGTACTGAGTGAGGCAAGGGAGGTGGAGAAAGAGGTAAGAAGGGTGCAGAAAGAAGCAAGAGAGGTGGGAAAGAAGTAAGACAAGTGCAGAAAGAAGCAAGAGGAGGCAGAAAGAGGCAAGAGAGGAACAGACAGTGCAGAAAGAAGAGAGTGAGCAGAAAGAGGCTAGAGGGTGCAGAAAGAAGAGAGTGAGGTCAGAAAGAGGCAAGAGAGTGCAGAAAGAAGAGAGTGAGGTGCAGAAATAAGAAGAGAGGTGCATGAGAGAGACAAAAGGAGGCAGAAAGAAGAGAGTGAGGTGCAGAAAGAAGAGAGTGAGGTGCTGGAAGAGGCTAGTGGGTGCAGAAAGAAGAGGTGAGGTGCAGAAAGAAGAAAGAGAGGTGCAATAAGAGGCAAGAGAGTTGAGAGAAAGAGAATAGTGCAAAAAGAGGCAACACTAGGTGCAGAAAGAAACAAGAGATGTGGAAAGAAATAAGACAAGTGCAGAAAGAAGCAAAAGAAGTGCAGAAAGAGGCAAGAGAAGGTACAGAAAGAGGCAAGAGAAGTGCAGAAAGAAGAGAGTGAGGTGCAGAAAGAGGCTAGAGAGGTGCAGAAAGAAGAGAGTGAGGTGCAGAAAGAGGCAAGAGAGGTGCAGAAAGAAGAGAGTGAGGTGCAGAAAGAAGAGAGGTGCAAGAAAGAGGCAGGAGAAGGCAGAAAGAAGAGGCATGAGGGTGCAGAAAGAAGAGAGTGAGGTACAGAAAGAAGAGAGTGAGGTGCTGAAAGAGGCTAGAGAGGTGCAGAAACAAGAGACTGAGGTGCAGAAAGACAAGATATGTGCAGAAAGAAGAGAGTAAGGTGCAGAAAGAGCAAGAGAGGTGGAGAAAGAAGAAAGTGAGGTGCAGAAAGAAGAGAGTGAGGTGGAGAAAAAAGGCAAGAGGGGTGAAGAAAGAAGCAAGAGAGATGCAGAAAGAATCAAGTCAAGTGCAGAAAGAAGCAAGACAAGTGCAGAAAGAGGGAGAGAGATGCAGAAAGAAGAGAATGAGGTGCAGAAAGAAGAGAGCGAGTGCAGAAAGAAGAGAGCGAGGTGCAGAGAGAAGATAGCAAGGTGCAAGAAAGAGGCAAGAGAGGTGGAGAAAGAGAGACGAATGGTGCAGAAAGAGGCAAGAGGGGTGTAGAAAGAAACAAGAGAGGTGGGGAAAGAAACAAGATAAGTGCAGAAAGAAGCAAGAGAAGTAGAAAGAGGGAAGAGAGATGCAGAGAAGCAGGCAAGAAGTGCAGAACAGAGGCAAGTGAGCGTGCATAAAGAGGCAAGTGAGGTGCAGAAACAGGCAAGAGAGGTACAAAAGAAGCAAGAGAGGTGCAGAAAGAAGCAACAGAAGTACAGACAGAAGCATGAGCAGTAGCTGAAAGAGGCAAGTGGAGATGCAGAAAGAAGAGAGTGAGGTGGCAGAAAAGGCAAGAGAAGTGCAGAAAGAGGCAAGAGAGGTGCAGAAAGAAGCAACAGAAGTGCAGAAAGAAGCAAGAGCAGTGCAGAAAGAGTGCAAGGGAGGGTGCAGAAATAAGAGGGGAGATGCAGAAAGAGGCTACGAGAGGTACAGAAAGATGCAAGATAGGTGTAGAAAGAGGCAAGAGAGGTGCAGAAAGAATTAAGACAAGTGCAGAAAGAGGCAAGAGAGGTGCAGAAAAAGGCAAGGGAGGTGGAGAAAGAGGTAAGAAGGGTGCAGAAAGAAGCAAGAGAGGTGGGGAAAGAAATAAGACAAGTGCAGAAAGAAGCAAGAGAAGTGCAGAAAGAGGCAAGAGAGGTACAGAAAGAAGAGAAGGAGGTGCAGAAAGAGGCTAGAGTGGTGCAGAAAGAAGAGAGTGAGGCAGAAAGAGGCATGAGAGGTACAGAAAGAAGAGAGTGAGGTGCAGAAAGACAGAGAGTGAGGTGGAAAAAGAGGCAAGAGAAGTACAGAAAGAAGTGAGTGCGGGTGCAGAATAAGAGCGTGAGGTGCTGAAAGAGGCTATAGAGGTGCAGAAAGAAGAGAGTGAGGTCCAGAAAGAAGAGCACCGAGGGTGCAAAAAGAGGCAAGAGCGGTGGAGAAAGAGAGAAGAATGGTGCAGAAAGAGGCAATACTAGTGCAGAAAGAAACAAGAGAGGTGGAGAAAGAAATAAGACAGTGCAGAAATAAGCAAGAGAAGTACAGAAAGAGGCAAGAGAGGTACAGAAAGAGGCAAGAGAAGTGCAGAAAGAAGAGAGGCGGGGCAGAAAGAGGCTAGAGAGGTGCAGAAAGAAGAGAGTGAGGTGCAGAAAGAGGCAAGAGAGGTGCAGAAAGAAGAGAGTGAGGTGCAGAAAGAAGAGATTGAGGTGCAGAAAGAGGCAAGAGAAGTGCACAAAGAAGAGATTGAGGTACAGAAAGAAGAGAGTGAGGTGCAGAGAGAGTGAGGTGCTGAAAGAGGCCAGAGAGGTGCAGAAAGAAGAGAGGAAGGTGCAGAAAGAGGCAAGAGAGGTGGAGTAAGAAGAGAGTGAGGTGCAGAAAGAAGAGAGTGAGGTGGAGAAAGAGGCAAGAGGGGGTGCAGAAAGAAGCACAAAAAGATGCAGAAAGAATCAAGAGAAGTGCAGAAAGAGGGAAGAGAGATGCAGAAAGAAGAGAGTGAGGTGCAGAAAGAAGAGAGTGAGGTGCAGAAAGAAGAGAGCGAGGTGCAGATAGAAGAGTATGAGAGGTGCAGAAAGAAGAAAGGAGGTGTAGAAAGATGCAAGAGAGGTGGAGAAAGAGAGACGAATGGTGCACAAAGAGGCAGACTGACGTGCAGAAAGAAACAAGAGAGGTGGAGAAAGAAATAAGACAAGCTGTAGAAAGAAGCAAGAGAAGTGAAGAAAGAGTGCAAGAGAGGTACAGAAAGAGGCAAGAGAAGTGCAGAAAGAAGAGAGGGAGTGCAGAAAGAGGCTAGAGAGGTGCAGAAAGAAGAGAGTGAGGTGCAGAAAGAGGCAAGAGAGGTGCAGAAAGAAGAGATGAGGGCAGAAAGTAGATGAGTGAGGTGCAGAAAGAGGCAAGAGAAGTGCAGAAAGAAGAGATTGAGGTGCAGAAAGAAGAGAGTGAGGTGCAGAAAGAAGAGAGTGAGGTACAGAAAGAAAAGAGTGAGGTGCTGAAAGAGGGAAGAGAGATGCAGAAAGAAGAGAGGGAAGTGCAGAAAGAAGAGAGCGAGGTGCAGAAAGAAGAGAGCGAGGTGCAGAAAGAGTCAACAGAGAGGTGAGAAAGAGAGACGAATGGTGCATAAAGAGGCAAGAGGGTGCAGAAAGAAACAAGAGAGGTGGAGAAAAAAACAAGATAAGTGCAGAAAGAAGCAAGAGAAGTGCAGAAAGAGGGAAGAAGGATGCAGAAAGAGGCAAAAGAAGTGCAGAACGCAGGCAAGTGAGGTGCATAAAGAGGCAAGTGAGGTGCAGAAATAGGCAAGAGAGGTACAAAAGAAGCAAGAGAGGTGCAGAAAGAAGCAACAGAAGTGAATGAATGAATGAATGAATATTCGATTTATAAAGCGCTAACTTAGCCCAAGGGCATCAAGGCGCTGCAGAGGACTAACATTCAACCAGATAAAATGCCCAAGCCAAGGTCTGAGTAAAAAGTCAGGTTTTCTGCGTCTTGCGAAAAAGAGAGTATGACTCCAAGGCCCGATATACCGTCCGGAAGAGAGTTCCACAGCATAGCAGCAGCAGTGGAGAAGGCTCTGCCTCCCATCTGACCTTCTTAAACCCAGGAACCACCAGCAAGTTCTTGCTGGCAGACCTAAGCTGCTTGGTCGGGATATAGCGTTGAAACATAGCTTTGATGGCATCAGGGCCAGCTCCATAGTAGGCATTATGAGTCAAGCACAAAGTCTTGAACAGATTCTTCGATCCAGAGGTAGCCACGCAGCGAAATCAGGAGGCCAAACAGAATGATACTTAGGCACCCAACACCAACCTTGCTGCAGCGTTCTGTACCATCTGCAAATCGTCTCACCAAACCCTTGTTAATGCCCAAATAAAGGGCATTACAATAACCGAGTCTGGACAATGACAGAGCAATCACTGCCTGCTTTCGTGATGAGAACGACAGGAACTGTGACATTTTCCTAAGCAGTTTGATTATGCCAAAACAGATAGACACTGTTTTACACCTGTAGGTTCATGGACAACGAAGCGTCGACCATAACTCCCAGGTTTTTCCCATGGGAAACAGGAGAGGACAGCTGCCCATGGAATCAGGCCACCAGTCATTAGACCATATATCATGTTGGTTACCAAAATCAAGATCTCAGTTTTTTCTCCATTCAATTTAAGGTACTTCACCATCCAAGATGAGACTGCCTGCATACAATCTTTAAAATTTGCGGCAGCTTCTACTGATGCTGTTGGTAATAGATACCATGATTTGAGGTGTCGCCGGCATAGACAATACCTCAAATCCAAAGGCCTCACCACCTTGCCAATGGGGCAACATAGATATTGAAAAGGGTGGGGCTTAGGGAAGATCCCTGAGGAACTCCACAAATCAATGGGTTGGGAGAAGAATAAAATTGGCCCAATTTCACTATTTGTGCCCCTATCACTAAGAAAGGAGGAGAGGAAGCTCAAGGGCCGAGACCCCCAATCCCTATCTCCTCAAGGCGTTCCACCAACCTTAGTGGAGACAGGGTATCAAAAGCTGCTGTAAGGTCAAGAAGGACCAGCAGTGTCGTATGCCCTGCATCAACCTGGACCCGGATGTTATCAAAGACCGCCGTTAGTGCTGATTCAGTGCTATGAAGACGCCTCTAAAGCCATGCTGAGAACCATCAAGCAACTGGTGATCCAGTAAACAGGAACTAAGTTGGGAATCCAAATATTTTTCCACAATCTTAGCTGGAACCGAAGCTAAGGAAATAGGACGATAATTTCTTAGGTTCCATAGATCTAAAGACGGCTTGCTTAACAGTGGTTTAACAGCAGCAGTTTTCCAAAGAGTAGGATACTGCCCCTTAGTAATGGCTATATTTAGTACTGAGGTGAGAAGGGGAACAATGACTTCCTTCCTATTTTTAGACCTTCAAGGGGCAGGCATCCAGGGGAGACTCCCGAGGTAACTCCTTCCAAAAAGATGACCAGTTGTTTCATGAGAAAAACAAGGGAAGGTAAGAAGCCTTGGTTCTGTCTACCGTAGTTGCTGATAAAACAGGGTTAGTTTTAGAAGGAGCAAATATATCCTTTCCAGCATTAAAGTCCTCCAGGGTGGAGTATATGTCCGTGATCTTAATGTGGAAAAACTCTGCCATTCTGTCACAGAGTTCTGGGAAAGGTCAGATGAATCAGCAACAGGAGGGGAGATAAGAGAGCTAATAACCTTAAAAAGCTCTCTAGAGATTTAATTGATTCAGTGGCCTTAGAATAATACAGTCTTTTCTCCCACACCGCCATTTTATAGTCCCTCAGGTACTGTTTGTGTAGCTCTCTACCAGCCGGCGCGAGATCAATACGCCAAATCCTTTCCTGTTTACAGCAGGATTGTCTCAACTTTCTAAGTCTATCAGAAGTGCAGACAGAAGCAAGAGCAGTGCAGAAAGAGGCAAGAGAGATGCAGAAAGAAGCAGAGTGAGGTGCAGAAAGAGGCAAGAGAAGTGCAGAAAGAGGCAAGAGAGGTGCAGAAAGAAGCAACAGAAGTGCAGAAAGAAGCAAGAGAGTGCAGAAAGAGGCAAGAGAGGTGCAGAAAGAAGAGAGGGAGATGCAGAAAGAGGCAAGCAGAAGTGCAGAAAGAGGCAAGAAGGCACAGAAAGAGGCAAGAGAGGTGCAGAAAGAGGCAAGAGAGGTACAGAAAGATGCAAGAGAGGTGCGGAAAGAGGCAAGAGAGGTGCAGAAAGAATTAAGAGAAGTGCAAAAAGAGGCAAGAGAGGTGCAGAAAGAGGCAAGAGAGGTGGAGAAAGAGGTAAGAAGTGGTGCAGAAAGAAGCAAGAGAGGTGCAGAAAGAAGTAAGACAAGTGCAGAAAGAAGCAAGAGAAGTGCAGAAAGAGGCAAGAGAGGTACAGAAAGAGGCAAGAGAAGTGCAGAAAGAAGCAGAGGGAGGTACAGAAAGAGGCTAGAGTGGTGCAGAAAGAAGAAGAGTGAGGTGCAGAAAGAGGCAAGAGAGGTGCAGAAAGAAGAAGAGAGGTGCAGAAAGAAGAGAGTGAGGTGGAGAAAGAGGCAAGAGAAGTACAGAAAGAAGAGAGATGAGGTGCAGAAAGAAGAGAGTGAGGTGCTGAAAGAGGCTATAGAGGTGCAGAAAGAGGCAAGAGAGGTGCAGAAAGAAGCAGAGCGAGGTGCAGAAAGAGGCAAGAGAGGTGGAGAAAGAGAGAAGAATGGTGCAGAAAGAGGCAAGACGAGTGCAGAAAGAAGCAAGAGAGGTGCAGAAAGAAGCAAGACATGTGCAGAAATAAGCAAGAGAAGTACAGAAAGAGGCAAGAGAGGTGCAGAAAGAGGCAAGAGAAGTGCAGAAAGAGGCAAGAGAGGTGGGGCAGAAAGAGGCAGAGAGGTGCAGAAAGAAGAGAGTGAGGTGCAGAAAGAGGCAAGAGAGGTGCAGAAAGAAGAGAGTGAGGTGCAGAAAGAAGAAGATTGAGGTGTAGAAAGAGGCAAGAGAAGTGCAGAAAGAAGCAGATGAGGTACAGAAAGAAGAGAGTGAGTTGCAGAAGTGAGGTGCAGAAAGAGGCAAGAGAGGTGCAGAAAGAGGCAAGTGAGGTGCAGAAAAAGATAAGAGAAGTGCAGAAAGAAGAAAGTAGAGGTGCAGAAAGAGGCAAGAGAGGTGCGAGAAAGAAGCAAGAGAGGTGCAGAAAGAAGAGAGTGAGGTGGAGAAAGAGGCAAGAAGAGGTGCAGAAAGAAGCAAGAGAGATGCAGAAAGGATCAAGTCAGAGTGCAGAAAGAAGCAAGAGAGGTGCAGAAAGAGGGAAGAGAGATGCAGAAAGAAGCAGAGAGAGGTGCAGAAAGAAGCAAGAGAGGTGCAGAAAGAAGAGAGTGAGGTGCAGAAAGAAGCAAGAGAGGTGCAGAAAGAGGCAAGAGAGGTGCAGAAAGAGAGACGGATGGTGCACAACAGAGGCAACACTAGTGCAGAAAGAAGCAAGAGAGGTGCAGAAAGAAGCAAGAGCAGGTGCAGAAAGAAGCAAGAGAAGTGCAGAAAGAGGCAAGAGAGGTACAGAAAGAGGCAAGAGAAGTGCAGAAAGAAGCAAGAGAGGTGCAGAAAGAGGCAAGAGAGGTGCAGAAAGAAGAGAGGAGGTGCAGAAAGAGGCAAGAGAGGTGCAGAAAGAAGCAAGAGAGGTGCAGAAAGAAGCAAGTGAGGTGCAGAAAGAGGCAAGAGAAGTGCAGAAAGAAGCAGAGTGAGGTACAGAAAGAAGAGAGTGAGGTGCAGAAAGAAGCAGAGAGAAGTGCAGAAAGAAGAGAGTGAGGTGCAGAAAGAGGCAAGAGAGATGCAGAAAGAAGCAGAGAGAAGTGCAGAAAGAGGGAAGAGAGGTGCAGAAAGAAGAGAGACGAGGTGCAGAAAGAGGCAACAGAGAGGTGCAGAAAGAGGAAGACGAATGGTGCATAAAGAGGCAAGAGAGGTGCAGAAAGAAGCAAGAGAGGAGGCAGAAAGAGAGCAAGACAAGTGCAGAAAGAAGCAAGAGAAGTGCAGAAAGAGGCAAGAGAGGTGCAGAAAGAGGCAAGAGAAGTGCAGAAAGAGGCAAGAGAGGTGCAGAAAGAGGCAAGAGAGGTGCAGAAAGAGGCAACAGAGGTACAGAAAGAAGAGAGTGAGGTGCAGAAAGAGGCAAGAGAAGTGCAGAAAGAGGCAAGAGCAGTGCAGAAAGAGGCAAGAGAGATGCAGAAAGAAGAAGATAGAGGTGCAGAAAGAGGCAGAAGAAGTGCAGAAAGAGGCAAGTGAGGTGCAGAAAGAGGCAAGTGAGGTGCAGAAAGAGGCAAGAGAGGTGCAGAAAGAAGTAAGAGAGAGTGCAGAAAGAGGCAAGAGAGGTGCAGAAAGAGGCAAGAGAGGTGCAGAAAGAGGTAAGAAAGGCAGAAAGAGGCAAGAGAGGTGCAGAAAGAGGCAAGAGAAGTGCAGAAAGTAGGCAAGAGAGGTGCAGAAAGAGGCAAGAGAGGTACAGAAAGAGGCAAGAGAAGTGCAGAAAGAGGCAAGAGAGGTACAGAAAGAGGCAAGAGAGGTGCAGAAAGAGGCAAGAGAGGTGCAGAAAGAGGCAAGAGAGGTGCAGAAAGAAGAGAGAGTGCAGAAAGAGGCAAGAGAAGTGCAGAAAGAAGCAAGAGAAGTGCAGAAAGAAGCAAGAGAAGTGCAGAAAGAGGCAAGAGAGGTGCAGAAAGAAGCAGAGAGAGGTGCAGAAAGAAGCAAGAGAGGTGCAGAAAGAGGCAAAAGAGGTGCAGAAAGAGGCAAGAGAAGTACAGAAAGAAGCAAGAGAGGTGCAGAAAGAAGCAAGAGAGGTGCAGAAAGAGGCAAAAAAGGTGCAGAAAGAAGACAAGAGAGGTGCAGAAAGAGGCAAGAGAAGTGCAGAAAGAAGCAAGAGAGGTGCAGAAAGAAGTAAGAGAGGTGCAGAAAGAGAGCAAGAGAAGTACAGAAAGAGGCAAGAGAGGTGCAGAAAGAGGCAAGAGAAGTGCAGAAAGAAGAGAGAGTGGTGCAGAAAGAGGCAAGAGAGTGCAGAAAGAGGAAGAGAGGTGCAGAAAGAGGCAAGAGAGGTGCAGAAAGAAGAGAGTGAGGTGCAGAAAGAGGAAGAGAGGTGCAGAAAGAGGCAAGAGAGGTGCAGAAAGAAGAGATTGAGGTGCAGAAAGAAGCAAGAGAGGTGCAGAAAGAGCAAGAGAGGTGCAGAAAGAGGCAAGAGAGGTGCAGAAAGAAGCAGATGAGTGCAGAAAGAGGCAAGAGATGTGCAGAAAGAAGAGAGTAGAGGTGCAGAAAGAGGCAAGAGAGGTGCAGAAAGAAGCAAGTGAGGTGCAGAAAGAAGCAGAGTGAGGTGCAGAAAGAGGCAAGAGAGGTGCAGAAAGAAGCAAGAGAGATGCAGAAAGAGACAAGAGAGTGCAGAAAGAAGCAAGAGAAGTGCAGAAAGAGGCAAGAGAGGTGCAGAAAGAAGAGAGTGAGGTGCAGAAAGAAGCAGAGCGAGGTGCAGAAAGAAGCAGAGAGAGGTGCAGAAAGAAGCAAGAGAGGTGCAGAAAGAGGCAAGAGAGGTGCAGAAAGAGCAGACGAGAGGTGCAAGAAAGAGGCAAGAGAAGTGCAGAAAGAGGCAAGAGAGGTGGAGAAAGAAGCAAGAGAAGTGCAGAAAGAAGCAAGAGAAGTGCAGAAAGAGGCAAGAGAGGTGCAGAAAGAGGCAAGAGAGGTGCAGAAAGAAGCAGAGAGAGGTGCAGAAAGAGGCAAGAGAGGTGCAGAAAGAAGAGAGGTGCAGAAAGAGGCAAGAGAGGCAGAAAGAAGCAAGAGAGGTGCAGAAAGAGGCAAGAGTGAGGCAGAAAGAGGCAAGAGAAGTGCAGAAAGAAGCAGATTGAGGTGCAGAAAGAAGCAAGAGTGAGGTGCAGAAAGAAGCAAGAGAGGTGCAGAAAGAAGAGAGAGAGGTGCAGAAAGAGGCAAGAGAGATGCAGAAAGAAGCAGAGAGAGGTGCAGAAAGAAGCAAGAGAGGTGCAGAAAGAAGCAAGAGAGGTGCAGAAAGAGGCAAAGAGAGGTGCAGAAAGCGAGACGAAGGTGCAGAAAGAGGCAAGAGAAGTGCAGAAAGAGAAGCAAGAGAGATGGAAGAAAGAGGCAAGACAAGTGCAGAAAGAAGCAAGAGAAGTGCAGAAAGAGGGATGAAGGATGCAGAAAGAGGCAAGAGAAGTGCAGAACTGAGGCAAGAGAGGTGCAGTAAAGAGGCAAGATGAGGTGCAGAAAGAGGCAAGTAGAGGTACAGAAAGAAGCAAGAGAGGTGCAGAAAGAAGCAAGAGAAGTGCAGAAAGAGGCAATGAGCAAGTGCAGAAAGAGGCAAGAGAGATGCAGAAAGAAGCAGAGAGAGGTGCAGAAAGAGGCAAGAAGAAGTGCAGAAAGAGGCAAGAGAGGTACAGAAAGAGGCAAGAGAGGTGCAGAAAGAGGCAAGAGAGGTGCAGAAAGAAGTAGAGACAAGTGCAGAAAGAAGCAAGAGAGGTGCAGAAAGAGGCAAGAGAGGTGCAGAAAGAGGTAAGAAGTGTGCAGAAAGAAGCAAGAGAGGTGCAGAAAGAGAGCAAGAGAAGTGCAGAAAGAGGCAACACGAGGTGCAGAAAGAAGCAAGAGAGGTGCGAGAAAGAGATAAGAGAGGTGCAGAAAGAGGCAAGAGAGGTGCAGAAAGAGGCAAGAGAGGTGCAGAAAGAGGCAAGAGAAGTGCAGAAAGAAGAAGAGAGGTGCAGAAAGAGGCAAGAGAGGTGCAGAAAGAGGCAAGAGAGGTGCAGAAAGAGGCAAGAGAGGTGCAGAAAGAAGAGAGAAGGTGCAGAAAGAAGAGAGTGAGGTGCAGAAAGAGGCAAGAGAGGTGCAGAAAGAAGCAAGAGAGGTGCAGAAAGAAGCAAGAGAGGTGCAGAAAGAGAGCAAGAGAGTGCAGAAAGAGGCAAGAGAGTGCAGAAAGAAGCAGAGAGAGGTGCAGAAAGAGGCAAGACAGTGCAGAAAGAAGAGAGTAAGGTGCAGAAAGAGGCAAGAGAGGTGCAGAAAGAAGCAAGTAAGGTGCAGAAAGAAGAGAGAGAGGTGCAGAAAGAGGCAAGAAAGGTAGCAGAAAGAGGCAAGAGAGGTGCAGAAAGAGACAAGTGAAGTGCAGAAAGAAGCAAGAGAAGTGCAGAAAGTAGGGCAAGAGAGGTGCAGAAAGAGGAAGAGAGGTGCAGAAAGAGGCAGAGAGAGGTGCAGAAAGAGGCAAGAGAGGTGCAGAAAGAAGAGAGAGAGAGGTGCAGAAAGAGGCAAGAGAGGTGCAGAAAGAGAGCACGAGAGGTGCAGAAAGAGGCAACAGTAGTGCAGAAAGAAGCAAGAGAGGTGCAGAAAGAAGCAAGAGAAGTGCAGAAAGAAGCAAGAGAGGTGCAGAAAGAGGCAAGAGAGGTACAGAAAGAGGCAAGAGAAGTGCAGAAAGAAGAGTAGAGAGGTGCAGAAAGAGGCAAGAGAGGTGCAGAAAGAGCAGAGAGTGAGGTGCAGAAAGAGGCAAGAGAGGTGCAGAAAGAAGCAGAGTAGAGGTGCAGAAAGAGGCAAGAGAGGTGCAGAAAGAGGCAAGAGAAGTGCAGAAAGAAGCAAGATGAGGTGCAGAAAGAGGCAAGAGAGGTGCAGAAAGAAGCAGAGAGAGGTGCAGAAAGAGGCAAGAGTGAGGTGCAGAAAGAGGCAAGAGAGATGCAGAAAGAAGCAAGAGAGGTGCAGAAAGAGGCAGAGCGAGGTGCAGAAAGAGGCAAGAGAGGTGCAGAAAGAGGCAAGAGAGGTGCAGAAAGAGAAGAGAATGGTGCAGAAAGAGGCAAGAGAGGTGCAGAAAGAAGCAAGAGAGGTGCAGAAAGAGGCAAGAGAAGTGCAGAAAGAAGCAAGAGAAGTGCAGAAAGAGGCAAGAAAGTGATGCAGAAAGAGGCAAGAGAGAGTGCAGAAAGAGGCAAGAGAGGTGCAGAAAGAGGCAAGTGAGGTGCAGAAAGAGGCAAGAGAGGTGCAGAAAGAAGCAAGAGAGGTGCAGAAAGAGGCAAGAGAAGTGCAGAAAGAAGCAAGAGCAGGTGCAGAAAGAGGCAAGAGAGGTGCAGAAAGAAGCAAGAGAGTGCAGAAAGAGGCAAGAGAAGTGCAGAAAGAGGCAAGAGAGGTACAGAAAGAGGAAGAGGTGCAGAAAGAGGCAAGAGAGGTGCAGAAAGAAGTAGGACAGAGTGCAGAAAGAAGCAAGAGAGGTGCAGAAAGAGGCAAGAGGAGGTGGAGAAAGAGGCAAGAAGAGGTGCAGAAAGAAGCAAGAGAGGTGCAGAAAGAAGCAAGAGAGGTGCAGAAAGTAGCAAGAGAAGTGCAGAAAGAGGCAAGAGAGGTGCAGAAAGAGGCAAGAGAAGTGCAGAAAGAGGCAAGAGAGGTGCAGAAAGAGGCAAGAGAGGTGCAGAAAGAAGCAGAGTGAGGTGCAGAAAGAGCAAGAGAGGTGCAGAAAGAAGCAGAAGTGAGGTGCAGAAAGAGGCAAGAGAGGTGCAGAAAGAAGCAAGAGGAGGTGCAGAAAGAAGCAAGAGAGGTGCAGAAAGAGGCAAGAGAGGTGCAGAAAGAAGAGAGAGAGGTGCAGAAAGAGGAAGAGAGGTGCAGAAAGAGGCAAGAGAGGTGCAGAAAGAGGCAAGAGAAGTGCAGAAAGAAGCAAGAGAGAGTGCAGAAAGAGCAAGAGAGAGTGCAGAAAGAGGCAAGAGAGGTGCAGAAAGAGGCAAGAGAGGTGCAGAAAGAAGCAAGTGAGGTGCAGAAATAGGCAAGAGAAGTACAGAAAGAGGCAAGAGAGGTGCAGAAAGAAGCAAGAGAAGTGCAGAAAGAAGCATGAGTAGTGCAGAAAGAGGCAAGTGAGGTGCAGAAAGAGGCAAGAGAGGTGCAGAAAGAGGCAAGAGAAGTGCAGAAAGAGGCAAGAGAGGTGCAGAAAGAAGCAAGAGAAGTGCAGAAAGAAGCAAGAGAAGTGCAGAAAGAGGCAAGAGAGCGTGCAGAAAGTAGAAGAGTAAGGTGCAGAAAGAGGCAGAATGAGGTGCAGAAAGAGGCAAGAGAGGTACAGAAATAGGCAAGAGAGGTGCAGAAAGAGGCAAGAGAGGTGCAGAAAGAGGCAAGAGAGGTGCAGAAAGAGGCAAGAGAGGTGCAGAAAGAAGAAGAGAGTGCAGAAAGAGGCAAGAGAGGTGCAGAAAGAGGCAAGAGAGGTGCAGAAAGAGGCAAGAGAGGTGCAGAAAGAAGCAAGAGAGGTGCAGAAAGAGACAAGAGAAGGCAGAAAGAGGCAAGAGAGGTGCAGAACAGAGGCAAGAGAGGTGCAGAAAGAAAGAGAGGAGCTGCAGAAAGAAGCAAGAGTGAGTGCAGAAAGAGGCAAGAGAGGTGCAGAAAGAGCAAGAGAGGTGCAGAAAGAGGCAAGAGAGTGCAGAAAGAGGCAAGAGAGAGTGCAGAAAGAGGCAAGAGAGGTGCAGAAAGAAGCTAGAGAGAGGTGCAGAAAGAAGCAAGAGAGTGCAGAAAGAGGCAAGAGAAGTGCAGAAAGAGGCAAGAGAGGTGCAGAAAGAGGCAAGAGAAGTGCAGAAAGAGGCAAGAGAGGTGCAGAAAGAAGCAAGATGAGCGTGCAAGAGAAGAAGGCAAGAGAGGCACAGAAAGAAGCAAGAGTAGGTAGCAGAAAGAAGCAAGAGAAGTGCAGAAAGAAGCAAGAGAGGTGCAGAAAGAGGCAAGAGAGGTGCAGAAAGAAGCAGAGAGAGGTGCAGAAAGAGGTAAGAGATGTGCAGAAAGAAGCAAGAGAGGTGCAGAAAGAGGCAAGAGAGGTGCAGAAAGAGGAAAGAGAGGTGCAGAAAGAAGCAAGAGAGGTGCAGAAAGAGGCAAGAGAGGTGCAGAAAGAAGCAAGAGAGGTGCAGAAAGAGGCAAGTAGGTGCAGAAAGAAGCAAGAGAAGTGCAGAAAGAGGCAAGAGAGGTGCAGAAAGAGGCAAGAGAGGTGCAGAAAGAAGAGAGGAGAAGAGCAAGAGGTGCAGAAAGAGGCAAGAGAGGTGCAGAAAGAGGCAAGAGAGGTGCAGAAAGAAGCAAGAGAGGTGCAGAAAGAGGCAAGAGAGGTGCAGAAAGAGGCAAGAGAGGTGCAGAAAGAGGCAAGAGAGAGTGCAGAAAGAGGCAAGAGAGGTGCAGAAAGAGGCAAGAGAGGTGCAGAAAGAGGCAAGAGAGGTGCAGAAAGAGGCAAGAGAGGTGCAGAAAGAGGCAAGAGAGGTGCAGAAAGAAGCAGAGAGAGGTGCAGAAAGAGGCAAGAGAGTGCAGAAAGAAGCAGAGAGAGGTACAGAAAGAAGAGAGGAGGTACAGAAAGAGGCAAGAGAAGTGCAGAAAGAAGCAAGAGGAGGTGCAGAAAGAAGCAAGAGAGGTGCAGAAAGAGGCAAGAGAGGTGCAGAAAGAGGCAAGAGAGGTGCAGAAAGAGGCAAGAGAGGTGCAGAAAGAGCAAGAGAAGCAAGGTGCAGAAAGAGGCAACAGAGAGGTGCAGAAAGAAGCAGAGAATGTGCAGAAAGAGGCAAGAGAGGTGCAGAAAGAAGCAAGAGAGGTGCAGAAAGAAGCAAGAGAGGTGCAGAAAGAAGCAAGAGAGGTGCAGAAAGAGGCAAGAGAGGTGCAGAAAGAGGCAAGAGAGGTGCAGAAAGAGGCAAGAGAGTGCAGAAAGAAGCAAGAGAGGTGCAGAAAGAGGCAAGAGAGGTGCAGAAAGAAGCAAGAGAAGTGCAGAAAGAGGCAAGAGAGGTGCAGAAAGAGGCAAGAGAGGTGCAGAAAGAGGCAAGAGAGGGCAGAAAGAGAGCAAGAGAGGTGCAGAAAGAAGCAAGAGAGGTGCAGAAAGAGGCAAGAGGAGTGCAGAAAGAGGCAAGAGAGGTGCAGAAAGAGGCAGAGTGAGGTGCAGAAAGAGGCAAGAGAGGTGCAGAAAGAGGCAAGAGAGTTGCAGAAAGAGGCAAGAGAAGTGCAGAAAGAGGCAAGAGAGGTGCAGAACGAGGCAAAAGAGGTACAGAAAGAAGAGAGTGAGGTGCAGAAAGAGGCAAGAGTGCTGCAGAAAGAGGCAAGATGAGGTGCAGAAAGAGGCAAGAGAAGTGCAGAAAGAGGCAAGAGAGGTGCAGAAAGAGGCAAGAGAGGTGCAGAAAGAGGCAAGTGAGGTGCAAAAAGAGGCAAGTGAGGTGCAAAAAGAGGAAAGAGAAGTGCAGAGAGAGGCAAGAGAGGTGCAGAAAGAGGTAAGAGGTGCAGAAAGAGGCAAGAGAGGTGCAGAAAGAAGCAAGAGAGGTGCAGAAAGAAGCAAGAGAAGGCAGAAAGAGGCAAGAGAGGTACAGAAAGAGGCAAGAGAGGTGCAGAAAGAAGCAAGAGAGGCAGAAAGAGGCAAGAGAGGTGCAGAAAGAAGCAAGAGAGGTGCAGAAAGAAGCAAGAGAGGTGCAGAAAGAAGAAAGAGAGGTGCAGAAAGAGAGCAAGAGGAGGTGCAGAAAGAGGCAAGAGAGGTGCAGAAAGAGGCAAGAGAGAGTGCAGAAAGAAGCAGAGAGAGGTGCAGAAAGAGGCAAGAGAGTGCAGAAAGAGGAAGAGAGGTGCAGAAAGAAGAAAGAGAAGGTGCAGAAAGAGGCAAGAGAGGTGCAGAAAGAGAGCAAGAGAGGTGCAGAAAGAGGCAAGAGAGTGCAGAAAGAGGCAAGAGAGGTGCAGAAAGAGGCAAGAGAGGTGCAGAAAGAAGCAAGAGAGGTGCAGAAAGAGGCAAGAGAGGTGCAGAAAGAGGCAAGAAGGTGCAGAAAGATAGAGAGAGAGGTGCAGAAAGAGGCAAGAGAGGTGCAGAAAGAAGCAGAGAGAGGTGCAGAAAGAAGCAAGAGGAGTACAGAAAGAGGCAAGTGAGGTGCAGAAAGAGGCATGAGAGGTGCAGAAAGAGGCAAGAGAGATGCAGAATGAGGCAAGATGAGGTACAGAAAGAGGCAAGAGAGGTGCAGAAAGAGGCAAGAGAGGTGCAGAAAGAGGCAAGAGAGGTACAGAAAGAAGAGAAGAGAGGTGCAGAAAGAGGCAAGAGAGGTGCAGAAAGAGGCAAGAGAAGGTGCAGAAAGAGGCAAGAGAGGTGCAGAAAGAAGCAAGAGAGGTGCAGAAAGAAGAGAGGAGGTGCAGAAAGAGGCAAGAGAGGTGCAGAAAGAAGCAAGAGAGGTGCAGAAAGAAGCAAGAGAGTGCAGAAAGAAGCAAGAGAGGTGCAGAAAGAGGCAAGAGAGATGCAGAAAGAAGAGAGTGAGAGAAGCAGAAAGAGGAAGAGCAGAGGTGCAGAAAGAAGCAAGAGAGGTGCAGAAAGAAGCAGAGAGGAGGTGCAGAAAGAGGCAAGAGAGGTGCAGAAAGAGGCAAGAGAGGTGCAGAAAGAGGCAAGAGAGTGCAGAAAGAGGCAAGAGAGGTGCAGAAAGAGGCAAGAGAAGTGCAGAAAGAGGCAAGAGAGGTGCAGAAAGAGGCAAGAGAGGTAGCAGAAAGAGGCAAGAGAAGGCAGAAAGAAGCAAGAGAGGTGCAGAAAGAGGCAAGAGAGGTGCAGAAAGAGGCAAGAGAGGTGCAGAAAGAGAGAGTGAAAGAGAGAGTGCAGAAAGAGGCAAGAGAGGTGCAGAAAGAGGCAAGAGAGGTACAGAAAGAAGCAGAGTGAGGTGCAGAAAGAGGCAAGAGAGGTGCAGAAAGAGGCAAGAGAGGTGCAGAAAGAGGCAAGAGAGGTGCAGAAAGAAGCAAGAGAGGTGCAGAAAGAAGCAAGAGAAGTGCAGAAAGAGGCAAGAGAGGTGCAGAAAGAGGCAAGAGAGGTAGCAGAAAGAGGCAAGAGAGGTGCAGAAAGAGGCAAGAGAGGTGCAGAAAGAGGCAAGAGAAGTGCAGAAAGAAGCAAGAGAAGTGCAGAAAGAAGGAAGAGAGGATGCAGAAAGAGGCAAGAGAGGTGCAGAAAGAGGCAAGAGAGGTGCAGAAAGAAGCAAGAGAGGTGCAGAAAGAAGCAAGAGAAGTGCAGAAAGAAGCAAGAGAGGTGCAGAAAGAGGCAAGAGAGGTGCAGAAAGAGGCAAGAGAAGTGCAGAAAGAGGCAAGAGAGGTAGCAGAAAGAGGCAAGAGAGGTGCAGAAAGAGGCAAGAGAGGTGCAGAAAGAAGCAAGAGAGGTGCAGAAAGAGGCAAGAGAGGTGCAGAAAGAGGCAAGAGAAGTGCAGAAAGAGGCAAGAGAGGTGCAGAAAGAGGCAAGAGAGGTGCAGAAAGAGGCAAGAGAAGTGCAGAAAGAGGCAAGAGAGGTGCAGAAAGAAGCAAGAGAGTGCAGAAAGAGGCAAGAGAGGTGCAGAAAGAGGCAAGAGAGGTGCAGAAAGAAGCAAGAGGATGCAGAAAGAGGTGAGAGAAGTGCAGAAAGAGGCAAGAGAGGTGCAGAAAGAGGCAAGTGAGGTGCAGAAAGAGGCAACAGAGGTGCAAAAAGAGGCAAGAGAGGTACAGCAAGAGGGAGAGAGGGGTGCAGAAAGAAGCAAGAGAGGTGCAGAAAGAAGCAAGAGGGGTACAGAAAGAGGCAAGAGAAGTGCAGAAAGAAGCAAGAGAGGTGCAGAAAGAGGCAAGAGAGGTGCAGAAAGAAGCAACAGAGATGCAGAAAGAGGCAAGAGAAGTGCAGAAAGAGGCAAGAGAGGTACAGAAAGAGGGAAGAGAGGTGCAGAAAGAAGCAAGAGAGGTGCAGAAAGAGGCAAGAGAGAGGCAGAAAGAAGAGAGAGGTGCAGAAAGAGGCAAGAGAGGTGCAGAAAGAGGCAAGAGAGGTGCAGAACAGGCTAGAGAGGTGCAGAAAGAAGCAAGAGAAGTGCAGAAAGAAGAGAGAGAGGTGCAGAAAGAAGCAAGAGAGGTGCAGAAAGAGGCAAGAGAGGTGCAGAAAGAGGCAAGAGAGGTGCAGAAAGAGGCAAGAGAGGTGCAGAAAGAGGCAAAAGAGGTGCAGAAATAGGCAATAGAGGTGCAGAAATAGGCAAGAGAGGTGCAGAAAGAGGCAAGAGAGGTGCAGAAAGAGGCAAGAGAGGTGCAGAAAGAGGCAAGAGAGGTACAGAAAGAGGCAAGAGAGGTGCAGAAAGAGGCAAGAGAGATGCAGAAAGATGAGAGCGAGCTGCAGAAAGAGGGAAGAGAGGTGCAGAAAGAGGCAAGAGAGGTGCAGAAAGAGGCAAGAGAGGTGCAGAAAGAAGAGAGAGAGGTGCAGAAAGAGGCAAGAGAGGTGCAGAAAGAGGCAAGAGAGGTGCAGAAAGAGGCAAGAGAGGTGCAGAAAGAGGAGAGAGAGTTGCAGAAAGAGGCAAGAGAGGTGCAGAAAGAGGCAAGAGAGGTGCAGAAAGAAGCAAGAGAGGTGCAGAAAGAGAGAGAGAGAGGTGCAGAAAGAGGAGAGTGAGGTGCAGAAAGAGGCAAGCGAGGTGCAGAAAGAGGCAAGAGAGGTGCAGAAAGAAGCAAGTGAGGTGCAGAAAGAGGCAAGAGGAGTGCAGAAAGAAGCAAGAGAGGTGCAGAAAGAGGCAAGAGAAGTGCAGAAAGAAGCAGAGAGAGTGCAGAAAGAGGCAAGAGAGGTGCAGAAAGAGGCAAGAGAGGTGCAGAAAGAGGCAAGAAGAGGTGCAGAAAGAAGCAAGAGAGGTGCAGAAAGAAGCAAGTGAGGTGCAGGAAGAGGCAAGAGAAGTGCATAAAGAAGCAAGAGCAGTGCAGAAAGAGGTAGAAAGGCGCAGAAAGAGGCAAGAGAGGTGCAGAAAGAGGCAAGAGAGTGCAGAAAGAAGCAAGAGAGGTGCAGAAAGAAGCAAGAGAGTGCAGAAAGAAGCAAGAGAGGTGCAGAAAGAGGCAAGAGAGGTGCAGAAAGAGGCAGAGAGGTGCAGAAAGAGGCAAGAGAGGTGCAGAAAGAGGCAAGAGAGGTGCAGAAAGAGGCAAGAGAGTGCAGAAAGAGCAAAGAGAGTGCAGAAAGAGCAAGAGAGGTGCAGAAAGAGGCAAGAGAGTGCAGAAAGAGGAAGAGAGGTGCAGAAAGAGGAGAGAGAGGTGCAGAAAGAGGCAAGAGAGGTGCAGAAAGAGGCAAGAGAGGTGCAGAAAGAGGCAAGAGAAGTGCAGAAAGAGAGCAAGAGAGGTGCAGAAAGAAGCAAGAGAAGTGCAGAAAGAGGCAAGAGAAGTGCAGAAAGAGGCAAGAGAGGTGCAGAAAGAGGCAAGAGAAGTGCAGAAAGAAGCAAGAGAGAGTGCAGAAAGAGGCAAGAGAGGTGCAGAAAGAGGCAAGAGAGGTGCAGAAAGAGGCAAGAGAGGTGCAGAAAGAGGCAAGAGAGGTGCAGAAAGAAGCAAGAGAGGTGCAGAAAGAGGCAAGAGAGGCAGAAAGAGGCAAGAGAGGTGCAGAAAGAAGCAGAGTGAGGTGCAGAAAGAGGCAAGAGAGTGCAGAAAGAGGCAAGAGAGGTGCAGAAAGAGGCAAGAGAGTGCAGAAAGAGGCAAGAGGGTGCAGAAAGAGGAGAGTGAGTGCAGAAAGAGGCAAGAGAGGTGCAGAAAGAGGCAAGAGAGGTGCAGAAAGAAGCAAGAGAGGTGCAGAAAGAGGCAAGAGAGGTGCAGAAAGAGGCAAGAGAGGTGCAGAAAGAAGCAAGCAGAGGTGCAGAAAGAGGCAAGAGAAGTGCAGAAAGAGGCAAGAGAGTGCAGAAAGAGGCAAGAGAGGCAGAAAGAAGAGAGAGAGGTGCAGAAAGAGGCAAGAGAGGTGCAGAAAGAGGCAAGAGAGGTGCAGAAAGAAGAGAAGAGAGGTGCAGAAAGAGGCAAGAGAGGTGCAGAAAGAGGCAAGAGAGGTGCAGAAAGAAGGCAAGAGAGGTGCAGAAAGAGGCAAGAGAAGTGCAGAAAGAAGCAAGAGAGGTGCAGAAAGAGGCAAGAGAGGTGCAGAAAGAGGCAAGAGAGGTGCAGAAAGAGGCAAGAGAGGTGCAGAAAGAAGCAAGAGAGGTGCAGAAAGAAGCAAGAGAGGTGCAGAAAGAAGCAAGAGAAGTGCAGAAAGAGGCAAGAGAGGTGCAGAAAGAGGCAAGAGAGGTGCAGAAAGAGGCAAGAGAGGTACAGAAAGAAGAAAGAGAGGTGCAGAAAGAGGCATGAGAGGTGCAGAAAGAGGCAAGAAAGGTGCAGAAAGAGGCAAGAGAGGTACAGAAGGAGGCAAGAGAGGTGCAGAAAGAGGGAAGAGAGGTGCAGAAAGAGGCAAGAGAGGTGCAGAAAGAGGCAAGAGAAGTGCAGAAAGAGGCAAGTGAGGTGCAGAAAGAGGCACGAGAGGTGCAGAAAGAGGCAAGTGAGGTGCAGAAAGAGGCAAGAGAGGTACAGAAAGAGGCAAGAGAGGCAGAAAGAAGCAGAGAGAGGTGCAGAAAGAGGCAAGAGAGGTGCAGAAAGAGGCAAGAGAGGTGCAGAAAGAGGAGAGAGGTGCAGAAAGAGGCAAGAGAAGTGCAGAAAGAGGCAAGAGAGGTGCAGAAAGAGGCAAGAGAGGTGCAGAAAGAGGCAAGAGAGGTGCAGAAAGAGGCAAGAGAGTGCAGAAAGAGGCAAGAGAGGTGCAGAAAGAGGCAAGAGAGGTGCAGAAAGAGGCAAGAGAGAGTGCAGAAAGAGGCAAGAGAGGTGCAGGAAAGAGGCAAGAGGCAGAGTGCAGAAAGAAGCAATAGAAGTGCCGAAAGAAGCAACAGAGGTGCAGAAAGGGGCAAGAGGGGTGCAGAAAAAGGAGAGAGAGGTGCAGAAAGAGGCAAGAGAGGTGCAGAAAGAGGCAAGAGAGGTGCAGAAAGAGGCAAGAGAGGTGCAGAAAGAGGCAGAGAGAAGTGCAGAAAGAGGCAAGAGAGTGCAGAAAGAAGCAAGAGTGAGGTCAGAAAGAGGCAAGAGAGATGCAGAAAGAGGCAAGAGAGGTGCAGAAAGAGGCAAGAGAGATGCAAAAAGAGGCAAGAGAGGTGCAGAAAGAGGCAAGAGAGGTGCAGAAAGAAGAGAGGTGCAGAAAGAGGCAAGAGAGAGATGCAGAAAGAGGCAAGAGAGTGCAGAAAGAGGCAAGAGAGGTGCAGAAAGAGGCAAGAGAGGTGCAGAAAGAGGCAAGTGAGGTGCAGAAAGAGGCAAGAGAGGTGCAGAAAGAGGCAAGAGAGGTGCAGAAAGAAGCAACAGAAGTGCAGACAGAGAGCAAGGAGATGCAGAAAGAGGCAAGAGAGGTGCAGAAAGAGGCAAGAGAGTGCAGAAAGAGGCAAGAGAGGTGCAGAAAGAGGCAAGAGAGGTGCAGAAAGAGGCAAGAGAGGTGCAGAAAGAGGCAAGAGAGTGCAGAAAGAGGCAAGAGAGGTGCAGAAAGAGGCAAGAGAGGTGCAGAAATAAGAGAGGTGCAGAAAGAGGCAAGAGAGGTGCAGAAAGAGGCAAGATATGTGCAGAAAGAAGAGAGTGATGTGCAGAAAGAGGCAAGAGAGGTGCAAAAAGAAGAGAGAGGTGCAGAAAGAGGCAAGAGAAGTGCAGAAAGAGGCAAGAGAGGTACAGAAAGAGGCAAGAGAGGTGCAGAAAGAAGAGCAAGAGAGGTGCAGAAAGAGGCAAGAGAGGTGCAGAAAGAGGCAAGAAGAGGTGCAGAAAGAGGCAAGAGAGGTGCAGAAAGAAGCAGAGAGAGTGCAGAAAGAAGCAAGAGAGAGTGCAGAAAGAGGCAAGAGAAGTGCAGAAAGAAGCAGAGAGAGGTGCAGAAAGAAGCAGAGAGAGGTGCAGAAAGAGGCAAGAGAGGTGCAGAAAGAGGCAAGCAGAGAGTGCAGAAAGAGGCAGAGAGAGGTGCAGAAAGAGGCAAGAGAGGTGCAGAAAGAAGCAAGAGAAGTGCAGAAAGAGGCAAGAGAGGTGCAGAAAGAGGCAAGAGAGGTGCAGAAAGAGGCAGAGAGAAGGTGCAGAAAGAGGCAAGAGAGGTGCAGAAAGAAGCAAGAGAGGTGCAGAAAGAGGCAAGAGAAGTGCAGAAAGAGGCAAGAGAAGTGCAGAAAGAGGCAAGAGAGGTGCAGAAAGAGGCAAGAGAGAGTGCAGAAAGAAGCAGAGTGAGGTGCAGAAAGAGGCAAGAGAGGTGCAGAAAGAGGCAAGAGAGGTGCAGAAAGAGGCAAGAGAGGTGCAGAAAGAGGCAAGAGAGGTGCAGAAAGAGGCAAGAGAAGTGCAGAAAGAGGCAAGAGAGGTGCAGAAAGAGGCAAGAGAGGTGCAGAAAGAGGCAAGAGAAGTGCAGAAAGAGGCAAGAGAGGTGCAGAAAGAGGCAAGAGAGGTGCAGAAAGAAGCAAGAGAGGCAGAAAGAGGCAAGAGAGTGCAGAAAGAAGAGAGTGAAGTGCAGAAAGAGGCAAGAGAGGTACAGAAAGAGGCAAGAGAGGTGCAGAAAGAGGCAGAGAGAGGTGCAGAAAGAAGCAAGAGAAGTGCAGAAAGAAGAGATAGAGGTGCAGAAAGAGGAAAGAGAGGTGTAGAAAGGGGCAAGAGAGGAGCAGAAAGAGGCAAGAGAGGTGCAGAAAGAGGCAAGAGGGGTGCAGAAAGGGGTAGAAAGGTGCAGAAAGAGGCAAGTGAGGTGCAGAAAGAGGCTAGAGAGGTGCAGAAAGAGAGAAGAGAGGTGAAGAAAGAGGCAAGAGAAGTGCAGAAAGAGGCAAGTGATGTGCTGAAAGAGGCAAGAGAAGTGCAGAAATGAGCAAGAGAAGTGCAGAAAGAGGCAAGAGAGGTGCAGAAAGAGGCAAGAGAAGTGCAGAAAGAGGCAAGAGAGGTGCAGAAAGAGGCAAGAGAGGTGCAGAAAGAGGCAAGAGAGGTACAGAAAGAGGCAAGAGAGGTGCAGAAAGAGGCAAGCAGAAGTGCAGAAGAGGCAAGAGAAGTGCAGAAAGAGGCAAGAGAGGTGCAGAAAGAGGAAGAGAGGTGCAGAAAGAGGCAAGAGAGGTGCAGAAAGAGGCAAGAGAGGTGCAGAAAGAGGCAAGTGAGGTGCAGAAAGAGGCAGAGAGAGTGCAGAAAGAGGCAAGAGAGTGCAGAAAGAGGCAAGAGAGGTGCAGAAAGAGGCAAGAGAGGTGCAGAAAGAGGCAAGAGAGAGTGCAGAAAGAAGCAAGAGAGGTGCAGAAAGAGGCAAGAGAAGTGCAGAAAGAGAGCAAGAGAGGTGCAGAAAGAGGGCAAGAGAGGTGCAGAAAGAGGCAAGAGAGAGTGCAGAAAGAGGCAGAGGAGGTGCAGAAAGAGGCAAGAGAGGTGCAGAAAGAGGCAAGAGAGGTGCAGAAAGAGGCAAGAGAGGTGCAGAAAGAGGAAGAGTGAGTGCAGAAAGAGGCAAGAGAGGAGTGCAGAAAGAAGCACAGAGGTGCAGAAAGAGGCAAGAGTGAGTGCAGAAAGAGGCAAGAGAGGTGCAGAAAGAGAGCAAGAGAGGTGCAGAAAGAGGCAAGAGAGGTGCAGAAAGAGGCAAGAGAGGTACAGAAATAAGACAGGAGAAGTGCAAAAAGAAGCAAGAGAGGTGCAGAAAGAGGCAAAAGAGATGCAGAAAGAGGCAAAAGAGGTGCAGAAAGAGGCAAGATGGGTGCAGAAAGAGGCAGAGAGGTGCAGAAAGAGGCAAGAGAGGTGCAGAAAGAGGCAAGAGAGGTGCAGAAAGAAGCAAGAGAAGTGCAGAAAGAAGCATGAGTAGAGTGCAGAAAGAGGCAAGAGAGGTGCAGAAAGAGGCAAGAGAGGTGCAGAAAGAGGGAAGAGAGTGCAGAAAGAAGCAAGAGAGGTGCAGAAAGAGGAGAGAGGTACAGAAAGAGTGCAAGAGAGGTGCAGAAAGAGAGCAAGAGAAGTGCAGAAAGAGGCAAGAGAGGTGCAGAAAGAGGCAAGAGAGGTGCAGAAAGAGGCAAGAGAAGTGCAGAAAGAGGCAAGAGAGGTGCAGAAAGAGGCAAGAGAGGCAGAAAGAAGCAAGAGAGGTGCAGAAAGAGGCAAGAGAGGTGCAGAAAGAGGCAAGAGAGTGCAGAAAGAGGCAAGAGAGGTGCAGAAAGAAGGAAGAGGTGCAGAAAGAAGCAAGAGAAGTGCAGAAAGAGCAAGAGAAGTGCAGAAAGAGGCAAGAGAGTGCAGAAAGAAGAAAGAGAGGTGCAGAAAGAAGCAAGAGAAGTGCAGAAAGAGGCAAGATGAGGTGCAGAAAGAGGCAAGAGAGGTGCAGAAAGAGGCAAGAGAGGTGCAGAAAGAGGTAAGAGAAGTGCAGAAAGAGGCAAGAGAGGTGCAGAAAGAGGCAAGAGAGGTTCAGAAAAATTCAAGAGACGTGCAGAAAGAGGCAAAAGAGGTACAGAAAGAGGCGAGAGGTACAGAAAGAGGCAAGAGAGGTGCAGAAAGAGGCAAGAGAAGTGCAGAAAGAGGCAAGAGAAGTGCAGAAAGAAGCAGAGAGAGTGCAGAAAGAGGCAAGAGAGAGTGCAGAAAGAGGCAAGAGAGGTGCAGAAAGAGGCAAGAGAGGTGCAGAAAGAAGCAAGAGAGGTGCAGAAAGAGGCAAGAGAGAGTGCAGAAAGAGGCAAGAGAGGTACAGAAAGAAGCAGAGTGAGTGCAGAAAGAGGCAAGAGAGGTGCAGAAAGAAGCAGAGAGAGGTGCAGAAAGAGGCAAGAGTGAGTGCAGAAAGAGGCAAGAGAGGTGCAGAAAGAGGCAAGAGAGGTGCAGAAAGAGGCAAGAGAGGTGCAGAAAGAAGCAAGAGAGGTGCAGAAAGAGGCAAGAGAGGTGCAGAAAGAGGCAAGAGAGGTGCAGAAAGAGGCAAGAGAAGTGCAGAAAGAGGCAAGTGAGGTACAGAAAGAGGCAACAGAGGTACAGAAAGGGGCAAGAGAGGTGCAGAAAGAAGCAAGAGAAGTGCAGAAAGAGGCAAGAGAAGTGCAGAAAGAGGCAAGAGATGCAGAAAAGGAAGAGAGGTGCAGAAAGAGGCAAGAGAGGTGCAGAAAGAGGCAAGAGAGTGCAGAAAGAGAAGAGTGAGTGCAGAAAGAGGCAAGAGAGGTGCAGAAAGAGGCAAGAGAGGTGCAGAAAGAGGCAAGAGAAGTGCAGAAAGAAGCAAGAGAGGTGCAGAAAGAGGCAAGAGAGGTGCAGAAAGAGGCAAGAGAGGTGCAGAAAGAGGCAAGAGAGGGTGCAGAAAGAGAGAAGAGAGGTGCAGAAAGAGGCAAGAGAGGTGCAGAAAGAGGCAAGAGATGTGCAGAAAGAGACAAGAGATGTGCAGAAAGAAGCAAGAGAGGTGCAGAAAGAGGCAAGAGAGGTGCAGAAAGAGGCAAGAGAAGTGCAGAAAGAGGCAAGAGAGGTGCAGAAAGAGGCAAGAGAGGTGCAGAAAGAGGCAGAGAGGTGCAGAAAGAGGCAAGAGAGGTGCAGAAAGAAGCAAGAGAGGTGCAGAAAGAAGCAGATGAGGTGCAGAAAGAGGCAAGAGAAGTGCAGAAAGAAGCAAGATGAGGTGCAGAAAGAGGCAGAGTGAGGTGCAGAAAGAGGCAAGAGAGGTGCAGAAAGAGGCAAGAGAGGTGCAGAAAGAAGCAAGAGAGGTGCAGAAAGAGACAAGAGAGTGCAGAAAGAGGCAAGTAGAGGTGCAGAAAGAGGCAAGAGAGGTGCAGAAAGAAGAAAGAGAGGTGCAGAAAGAAGCAGAGAGAGGTGCAGAAAGAGAGCAAGAGAGGTGCAGAAAGAGGCAAGAGAGGTGCAGAAAGAGGCAAGAGAGGTGCAGAAAGAAGCAAGAGAAGTGCAGAAAGAGGCAAGAGAGGTGCAGAAAGAAGCAAGAGAGGTGCAGAAAGAAGCAAGAGAGGTGCAGAAAGAAGCAGAGTAGAGTGCAGAAAGAGGCAAGAGAGGTGCAGAAAGAGGCAAGAGAGGTGCAGAAAGAGGAAGAGAGGTGCAGAAAGAGGCAAGAGAGTGCAGAAAGAGGCAAGAGAGGTGCAGAAAGAGGCAAGAGAGGTGCAGAAAGAGGCAAGAGAGGTGCAGAAAGAGGCAAGAGAGGTGCAGAAAGAGGCAAGAGAGGTGCAGAAAGAGGCAAGAGAGGTGCAGAAAGAAGCAAGAGAGGTGCAGAAAGAGGCAAGAGAGGTGCAGAAAGAAGCAAGAGAGGTGCAGAAAGAGGCAAGAGAGGTGCAGAAAGAGGCAAGAGAGGTGCAGAAAGAGGCAAGAGAGGTGCAGAAAGAGCAGAGAGGAGGTGCAGAAAGAGGCAAGAGAGGTGCAGAAAGAGGCAAGAGAGAGTGCAGAAAGAAGCAAGAGAGGTGCAGAAAGAAGCAAGAGAGTGCAGAAAGAAGCAAGAGAGGTGCAGAAAGAGGCAAGAGAGAGGGCAGAAAGAGAAGCAAGAGAGAGTGCAGAAAGAGGCAAGAGAGGTGCAGAAAGAGGCAAGAGAGGTGCAGAAAGAAGCAAGAGAGGTGCAGAAAGAAGCAAGAGAAGTGCAGAAAGAGGCAAGAGAGGTGCAGAAAGAGGCAAGAGAGTGTGCAGAAAGAGGCAAGAGAGGTGCAGAAAGAGGCAAGAGAGGTGCAGAAAGAGGCAAGAGAGGTACAGAAAGAGGCAAGAGAGGTGCAGAAAGAAGCAAGAGAGGTGCAGAAAGAAGGCAAGAGAGGTGCAGAAAGAGGCAAGAGAGGTGCAGAAAGAAGGAGAGAGAGGCAGAAAGAGGCAAGAGAGGTGCAGAAAGAGGCAAGAGAGGTACAGAAAGAGGCAAGAGAGGTGCAGAAAGAGGCAAGAGAGGTGCAGAAAGAGGCAAAGAGAGGTGCAGAAAGAAGCAAGAGAGTGCAGAAAGAGGCAAGAGAGGTGCAGAAAGAGGCAAGAGAGGTGCAGAAAGAGGCAAGAGAGGTGCAGAAAGAGGCAAGAGAGGTGCAGAAAGAGGCAAGAGAGATGCAGAAAGAGGCAAGAGAGGTGTAGAAAGAGGCAAGAGAGGTGCAGAAAGAGGCAAGAGAGGTGCAGAAAGAGGCAAGAGAGGTGCAGAAAGAGGCAAGAGAGGTGCAGAAAGAGGCAAGAGAGGTGCAGAAAGAGGCAAGAGAGGTGCAGAAAGAGGCAAGAGAGGTGCAGAAAGAGGCAAGAGAGGTGCAGAAAGAAGCAAGTGAGGTGCAGAAAGAGGCAAGAGAGGTGCAGAAAGAGGCAAGAGAGGTGCAGAAAGAGGCAGAGAGAGGTGCAGAAAGAGGCAAGAGAGGTGCAGAAAGAAGCAAGAGAAGTGCAGAAAGAAGCAAGAGAGGTGCAGAAAGAGGCAAGAGAGGTGCAGAAAGAGGCAAGAGAGGTGCAGAAAGAGGCAAGAGAGGTGCATGAAAGAGGCAAGAGAGGTGCAGAAAGAGGCAAGAGAGGTGCAGAAAGAGGCAAGAGAGGTGCAGAAAGAAGCAAGAGAAGTGCAGAAAGAGGCAAGAGAGGTGCAGAAAGAGGCAAGAGAGGTGCAGAAAGAAGCAAGAGAGTGCAGAAAGAGGCAAGAGAAGTGCAGAAAGAGTAAGAGAGGTGCAGAAAGAGGCAAGAGAGGTGCAGAAAGAGGCAAGAGCAGGTGCAGAAAGAGGCAAGAGAGGTGCAGAAAGAAGCAAGAGAGGTGCAGAAAGCGGAAAGCGAGGTGCAGAAAGAGGCAAGAGAGGTGCAGAAAGAGGCAAGAGAGGTACAGAAAGAGGCAAGAGAGGTGCAGAAAGGGTCTAGAGAAGTGCAGAAAGAAGCAAGAGAGTGGAGAAAGAGGAAAAGAGATGCAGAAAGGGGCAAGAGAGGTACAGAAAGAGGGAAGAGGGGTACAGAAAGAGGCAAGAGGGGTGCAGAAAGAAGCAATAGAGGTGCAGAAACAGGCAAGAGAAGTGCAGAAAGATGCAAAAGAGGTGCATAAAGAGGAAAGAGAGGTGCAGAAAGAAGCAAGAGAGGCACAGAAAGAAGCAAGAGAAGTGCAGAAAGAAGCAAGAGAGGTGCAGAAAGAGGCAAGAGGGGTGTAGAAAAGGCAAGAGAGGTGCAGAAAGAGGCAAGAGAGGTGCAGAAAGAGGCAAGAGAGGTGCAGAAAGAAGCAACAGAGGTGCAGAAAGAGGCAAGAGAAGTGCAGAAAGAGGCAAGAGAGGTGCAGAAAGAGGCAAGAGAGTGCAGAAAGAGGCAAGAGAGGTGCAGAAAGAGGCAAGAGAGGTGCAGAAAGAGGCAAGAGAGGTGCAGAAAGAGGCAAGATAGGTGCAGAAAGAAGCAAGAGAAGTGCAGAAAGAAGCAAGGGAAGTGCAGAAAGAAGCAATAGAGGTGCAGAAAGAAGCAGGAGAAGTGTTGAAAGACAAGAGAGGTGCAGAAAGAGGCAAGAGAGGTGCAGAAAGAAGCAAGAGAGGTGCAGAAAGAAGCAAGAGAAGTGCAGAAAGAGGCAAGAGAGGTACAGAAAGAGCAAGAGAGGTGCAGAAAGAGGCAAGAGAGGTGCAGAAAGAGGCAAGAGAGGTACAGAAAGAGGAAGAGAGGTGCAGAAAGAGGAAGAAAGGCGCAGAAAGAAGCAAGAGAAGTGCAGAAAGAGGCAAGTGAGGTGCACAATGAGGCAAGAGATGTGCAGAAAGAGGCAAGAGAGGTGCAGAAAGAGGCAAGAGAGGTGCAGAAAGAAGCAAGAGAGGTGCAGAAAGAGGCAAGAGAGGTGCAGAAAGAAGCAAGAGAGGTGCAGAAAGAGGCAAGAGAGGTGCAGAAAGAGGCAAGAGAAGTGCAGAAAGAGAGAAGAGAGAGTGCAGAAAGAGGCAAGAGAGGTGCAGAAAGAGGCAAGAGAGGTGCAGAAAGAGGCAAGAGAAGGTGCAGAAAGAGGCAAGAGAGGTGCAGAAAGAGGCAAGAGAGGTGCAGAAAGAGGCAAGAGAGGTGCAGAAAGAGGCAAGAGAGGTGCAGAAAGAGGCAAGAGAGGTGCAGAAAGAAGCAAGAGAGGTGCAGAAAGAGGCAAGAGAGGTGCAGAAAGAAGCAAGAGAGGTGCAGAAAGAGGCAAGAGAGGTGCAGAAAGAAGCAAGAGAAGTGCAGAAAGAGGCAAGAGAGGTGCAGAAAGAGGCAAGAGAGGTGCAGAAAGAGGCAAGAGAGGTGCAGAAAGAGGCAAGAGAGGTGCAGAAAGAGGCAAGAGAGGTGCAGAAAGAGGCAAGAGAGGTGCAGAAAGAGGCAAGAGAGAGTGCAGAAAGAGGCAAGAGAGGTGCAGAAAGAGGCAAGAGAGGTGCAGAAAGAAGCAAGAGAGGTGCAGAAAGAGGCAAGAGAAGTGCAGAAAGAGGCAAGAGAGGTGCAGAAAGAGGCAAGAGAGGTGCAGAAAGATGCAAGAGAGGTGCAGAAAGAGGCAAGAGAGGTGCAGAAAGAGGCAAGAGAAGTGCAGAAAGAGGCAAGAGAGGTGCAGAAAGAGGCAAGAGAGAGTGCAGAAAGAGCGAAGAGAGGTGCAGAAAGAGGCAAGAGAGGTGCAGAAAGAGGCAAGAGAGGTGCAGAAAGAGGCAAGAGAGGTGCAGAAAGGCACGAGAGATGCAGAAAGAGGCAAGAGAGGTACAGAAAGAGGCAAGAGAGATGCAGAAAGAAGCAAGAGAGGTGCAGAAAGAAGGAAGAGAGGTGCAGAAAGAAGCAAGAGAGGTGCAGAAAGAGGCAAGTGAGGTGCAGAAAGAGGCAACTGAGGTGCAGAAAGAGGCAAAAGAGGTGCAAAAAGAGGCAATAGAAGAGCAGAAAGAGAAAGAAATGTGCTGAAAGAGGAAGAAAGGTGCACAAAGAGGCAAGAGAGGTACAGAAAGAGGCAAGAGAGGTGCAGAAAGAGGCAAGAGAGGTGCAGAAAGAGGCAAGAGAAGTGCAGAAAGAAGCAAGAGAGGTGCAGAAAGAGGCAAGAGAGGTGCAGAAAGAGAGCAGAGAGGTGCAGAAAGAGGCAAGAGAGGTGCAGAAAGAGGCAAGAGAGGTGCAGAAAGAGGCAAGAGAGGTGCAGAAAGAGGCAAGAGAGTGCAGAAAGAGGCAAGAAGGTGCAGAAAGAGGCAACAGGGGTGCAGAAAGAAGCAACAGAGGTGCAGAAAGAAGCAAGAGAAGTGCAGAAAGAGGCAAGAGAGGTGCAGAAAGAGGCAAGAGAGGTACAGAAAGAGGCAAGAGAGGTGCAGAAAGAGGCAAGAGAGGTGCAGAAAGAGGCAAGAGAGGTGCAGAAAGAGGCAAGAGAGGTGCAGAAAAAAGAGTGAGGTGCAGAAAGAGTCAATTGAGGTGCAGAAAGAAGCAAGAGAGATGCAGAAAGAGGCAAGAGAAGTGCAGAAAGAGGAAGAAAGGCGCAGAAAGAGGCAAGAGTGGTGCAGAAAGAGGCAAGAGAGGTGCAGAAAGAGGCAGAGAGAAGTGCAGAAAGAAGAGAGCAAGAGAGGTGCAGAAAGAGGCAAGAGAGGTGCAGAAAGAGGCAAGAGAGGTGCAGAAAGAGGCAAGAGAGGTGCAGAAAGAGGCAAGAGAGGTGCAGAAAGAGGCAAGAGAGGTGCAGAAAGAGGCAAGAGAGGTGCAGAAAGAGGCAAGAGAGGTGCAGAAAGAGGCAAGAGAGGTGCAGAAAGAGGCAAGAGAGGTGCAGAAAGAGGCAAGAGAGGTGCAGAAAGAGGCAAGAGAGGTGCAGAAAGAGGCAAGAGAGGTGCAGAAAGAAGCAAGAGAGGTGCAGAAAGAAGCAACAGAAGTGCAGAAAGAGGCAAGAGATGTGTAGATAGAGGCAAGAGAGGTACAGAAAGAGGCAAGAGAGGTGCAGAAAGAGGCAAGAGGAGTGCAGAAAGAGGCATGAGAAGTGCAGAAAGGGGCAAGAGGAGTGCAGAAAGAGGCAAGAGAGGTGCAGAAAGAGGCAAGAGAGGTGCAGAAAGAGGCAAGAGAGGTGCAGAAAGAGGCAAGAGAAGTGCAGAAAGAGGCAAGAGAGGTGCAGAAAGAGGCAAGAGAGTGCAGAAAGAGGCAAGAGAGGTGCAGAAAGAAGCAAGAGAGGTGCAGAAAGAGGCAAGAGAGGTGCAGAAAGAGGCAAGAGAGGTGCAGAAAGAGGCAAGAGAGGTGCAGAAAGAGGCAAGAGAGGTGCAGAAAGAGGCAAGAGAGGTGCAGAAAGAGGCAAGAGAGGTGCAGAAAGAAGCAAGAGAAGTGCAGAAAGAGGCAAGAGAAGTGCAGAAAGAGGCAAGAGAGGTGCAGAAAGAGGCAAGAGAGGTGCAGAAAGAAGAGAGAGAGGTGCAGAAAGAGGCAAGAGAGGTGCAGAAAGAGGCAAGAGAGGTGAAGAAAGAGGCAAGAGAGGCGAAGAAAGAGGCAAGAGAGGTGCAGAAAGAGGCAAGAGAGGTACAGAAAGAAGCAAGTGATGTGCAGAAAAAAGCAAGAGAACTGCAGAAAGAGGCAAGAGAGGTGCAGAAAGAAGAAGAAAGGTGCAGAAAGAGGCAAGAGGTGCAGAAAGAGGCAAGAGAGGTGCAGAAAGAGGCAAGAAAGGTGCAGAAAGAGGCAAGAGAAGTGCAGAAAGAGGCAAGAGAGGTGCAGAAATAGGCAAGAGAGGTGCAGAAAGAGGCAAGAGAGGTGCAGAAAGAGGCAAGAGAGGTGCAGAAAGAGGCAAGAGAGGTGCAGAAAGAAGCAGAGAGAGGTGCAGAAAGAGGCAAGAGAGGTGCAGAAAGAGGCAAGAGAGGTGCAGAAAGAGGCAAGAGAGGTGCAGAAAGAGGCAAGAGAGGTGCAGAAAGAGGCAGATGAGGTGCAGAAAGAGGCAAGAGAGGTGCAGAAAGAGGCAAGAGAGGTGCAGAAAGAGGAAGAGAGGTGCAGAAAGAGGAAGATAGGTGCAGAAAGAGGCAAAAGAGGTGCATAAAGAGGTAAGAGAGGTGCAGAAAGAGGCAAGAGAAGTGCAGAAAGAGGCAAGAGAGGTGCAGAAAGAGGCAAGAGAGGTGCAGAAAGAGGCAAAGAGAGGTGCAGAAAGAAGCAAGAGAGGTGCAGAAAGAGGCAAGAGAGGTGCAGAAATAGGCAAGATAGGTGCAAAGAGGCAAGAGAAGTGCAGAAAGAGGCAAGAGAGGTGCAGAAAGAGGCAAGAGAGATGCAGAAAGAGGCAAGAGAGGTGCAGAAAGAAGAGAGGCAAGAGAGGTGCAGAAAGAGGCAAGAGAGATGCAGAAAGAGGCAAGAGAGGTGCAGAAAGAGGCAAGAGAGGTGCAGAAAGAGGCAAGAGAGGTGCAGAAAGAGGCAAGAGAGGTGCAGAAAGAGAGCAAGAGAGGTGCAGAAAGAGGCAAGAGAGGTGCAGAAAGAAGCAAGAGAAGTGCAGAAAGAGGCAAGAGAGGTGCAGAAAGAGGCAAGAGAGGTACAGAAAGAGGCAAGAGAGGTGCAGAAAGAGGCAAGAGAGGTACAGAAAGAAGCAAGAGGAGATGCAGAAAGAGGCAAGAGAGGTGCAGAAAGAAGCAAGAGAGGTGCAGAAAGAAGCAAGAGAGGTGCAGAAAGAGGCAAGAGAAGTGCAGAAAGAGGCAAGAGAGGTGCAGAAAGAGGCAAGAGAGGTGCAGAAAGAAGCAAGAGAGGTGCAGAAAGAAGCAAGAGAGTGCAGAAAGAGGCAAGAGAGGTGCAGAAAGAGGCAAGAGAGGTGCAGAAAGAAGCAGAGAGAGTGCAGAAAGAGGCAAGAGAGGTGCAGAAAGAGGCAAGAGAAGGTGCAGAAAGAGGCAAGAGAGGTGCAGAAAGAGGCAAGAGAGGTGCAGAAAGAGCAAGAGAAGTGCTGAAAGAAGTAAGAGTGGTGCAGAAAGAGGCAAGAGAGGTACAGAAAGAGGCAAGAGAGGTACAGAAAGAGGCAAGAGAGGTGCAGAAAGAGGCAAGATAGGTACAGAAAGAGGCAACGAAAGTGCAGAAAGAGGCAAGAGAAGTGCCGAAAGAAGCAACAGAGGTGCAGAAAGAGGCAAGAGAGAGTGCAGAAAGAGGCAAGAGAGGTGCAGAAAGAGGCAAGAGAGGTGCAGAAAGAAGCAAGAGAGGTGCAGAAAGAGGCAAGAGAGGTGCAGAAAGAGGCAAGAGAAGTGCAGAAAGAGGCAAGAGAGGTGCAGAAAGAGGCAAGAGAGGTGCAGAAAGAGAGCAAGAGAAGTGCAGAAAGAGGCAAGAGAGGTGCAGAAAGAAGGCAAGAGAGGGTGCAGAAAGAGGCAAGAGAGGTGCAGAAAGAGAGCAAGAGAGGTGCAGAAAGAGGCAAGAGAAGTGCAGAAAGAGGCAACAGAGGTGCAGAAAGAGGCAAGAGAAGTGCAGAAAAAGGAAAGAGAGGTGCAGAAAGAGGCAAGAGAGGTGCAGAAAGAAGCAAGAGAGGTGCAGAAAGAGGCAAGAGAGGTACAGAAAGAGGCAAGAGAAGTGAAGAAAGAAGTAGAGTGAGGTGCAGAAAGAGGCAAGAGTGGGTCAGAAAGAGGCATGAGTGGGTCAGAAAGAGGCAAGAGAGGTGCAGAAAGAGGCAAGAGAGGTGCAGAAAGAGGCAAGATAGGTGCAGAAAGAGGCAAGAGAGGTGCAGAAAGAACTAAGAGAGGTGCAGAAAAAACTAAGAGAGGTGCAGAAAGAAGCAAGAGAAGTGCAGAAAGAGGCAAGAGAGGTGCAGAAAGAGGCAAGAGAGGTGGCAGAAAGAAGCAAGAGAGGTGCAGAAAGAGGCAAGAGAGGTGCAGAAAGAGGCAAGAGAGGTGCAGAAAGAGGCAAGAGAGGTGCAGAAAGAAGCAAGAGAGGTGCAGAAAGAGGCAAGATGAGGTGCAGAAAGAGGCAAGAGAGGTGCAGAAAGAAGGCAAGAGAGGTGCAGAAAGAAGAGAGAGAGTGCAGAAAGAAGCAAGAGAGGTGCAGAAAGAAGCAAGAGAAGTGCAAAAAGAGGCAAGAGAGATGTAAAAAGAGACAAGAGAGGTGCAGAAAGAAGCAAGAGAAGTGCAGAAAGAGGCAAGAGAGGTGCAGAAAGAGGCAAGAGAGAGTGCAGAAAGAAGCAAGTGAGGTGCAGAAAGAGGCAAGAGAGGTGCAGAAAGAGGCAAGAGAGGTGCAGAAAGAGGCAAGAGAGGTGCAGAAAGAGGCAAGAGAAGTGCAGAAAGAGGCAAGAGAGGTGCAGAAAGAAGGCAAGAGAGGTGCAGAAAGAAGCAAGAGAGGTGCAGAAAGAAAGCAAGAGAGTGCAGAAAGAAGAGAGAGAGGTGCAGAAAGAGGCAAGAGAGGTGCAGAAAGAGGCAAGAGAGATGCAGAAAAGAGGCAAGAGAGAGTGCAGAAAGAGGCAAGAGAGGTGCAGAAAGAGAAGAATGAGGTGCAGAAAGAGGCAAGAGAGGTGCAGAAAGAGGCAAGAGAGGTGCAGAAAGAGGCAAGAGAGGTGCAGAAAGAGGCAGAGAGATGCAGAAAGAGGCAAGAGAGGTGCAGAAAGAAGCAAGAAGGTGCAGAAAGAGGCAAGAGAGGTGCAGAAAGAGGCAAGAGAGGTGCAGAAAGAAGAGTAAGAGAGGTGCAGAAAGAGGCAAGAGAGGTGCAGAAAGAGGCAAGAGAGGTACAGAAAGAGTCAAGAGAAGTGCAGAAAGAAGCAAGAGAGGTGCAGAAAGAAGCAAGAGCAGTGCAGAAAGAAGCGAGAGAGGTGCAGAAAGAGGGAAGAGGGGTGCAGAAAGAGGCAAGAGAGATGCAGAAAGAGGCAGGAGAGGTGCACAAAGAGGCAAGAGCAGTGCAGAAAGAGGCAAGAGAGGTGCAGAAAGAGGCAAGAGAGGTGCAGAAAGAAGCAAGAGAGGTGCAGAAGAGAAAGAGATGTACAGAAAAAGCAAGAGAAGTACAGAAAGAGGCAAGAGAGAGATGCAGAAAGAGGCAAGAGAAGTGCAGAAAGAGGAAGAGAGGTGCAGAAAGAGGCAAGAGAGGTGCAGAAAGAAGAGAGAGAGGTGCAGAAAGAGGCAAGAGAGGTGCAGAAAGAAGTAGAGAGAGGTGCAGAAAGAAGCAAAGTGAGGTGCAGAAAGAGGCAAGAGAAGTGCAGAAAGAAGCAAGAGAGGTACAGAAAGAAGCAGAGTGAGGTGCAGAAAGAGGCAAGAGAGGTGCAGAAAGAGGCAAGAGAGGTGCAGAAAGAAGCAGAGTGAGGTGCAGAAAGAGGCAAGAGATGTGCAGAAAGAAGCAAGAGTAAGGTACAGAAAGAGGCAAGAGAGGTGCAGAAAGAGGCAAGAGAGGTGCAGAAAGAAGAGAGTGAGGTGGAGAAAGAGGCAAGAAGAGGTGCAGAAAGAGGCAAGAGAGGTGCAGAAAGAGGCAAGAGAAGTGCAGAAAGAGGCAAGAGAGGTGCAGAAAGAGGCAAGAGAGATGCAGAAAGAGGCAAGAGAGGTGCAGAAAGAAGCAGAGAGAGGTGCAGAAAGAAGTAAGAGAGTGCAGAAAGAAGCAGAGGGAGGTGCAGAAAGAGGCAAGAGAGGTGCAGAAAGAGGCAAGAGAGGTGCAGAAAGAGGCAAGAGAGGTGCAGAAAGAGGCAAGAGAGGTGCAGAAAGAAGCAAGAGAAGTGCAGAAAGAAGCAAGAGAAGTGCAGAAAGAGGCAAGAGAGTGCAGAAAGAGGCAAGAGAGAGTGCAGAAAGAGGCAAGAGAGGTGCAGAAAGAGGCAAGAGAGGTGCAGAAAGAAGCAGAGAGAGGTGCAGAAAGAAGCAAGAGAGGTGCAGAAAGAAGAGAGTGAGGTGCAGAAAGAGGAGAGTGAGATGCAGAAAGAGGCACGTGAAGTGCAGAAAGAAGCAGAGAGAGGTGCAGAAAGAGGCAAGAGAGAGTGCAGAAAGAGGCAAGAGAGGTGCAGAAAGAGAGAAAGTGAGGTGCAGAAAGAGGCAAGAGAGGTGCAGAAAGAGGCAAGAGAGATGCAGAAAGAAGCAAGAGAGGTGCAGAAAGAGGCAAGAGAGGTGCAGAAAGAGGAAGAGAAGGTGCAGAAAGAGGCAAGAAGAGGTGCAGAAAGAGAGCAAGAGAGAGTGCAGAAAGAAGCAAGAGAAGTGCAGAAAGAAGCAAGAGAGGTGCAGAAAGAAGCAAGAGAGGTGCAGAAAGAGGCAAGAGAGGTGCAGAAAGAGGCAGAGAGAGGTGCAGAAAGAGGCAAGAGAGGTGCAGAAAGAGGCAAGAGAGGTGCAGAAAGAGGCAAGAGAGGTGCAGAAAGAAGCAAGAGAAGTGCAGAAAGAGGCAAGAGAGGTGCAGAAAGAGGCAAGAGAGGTGCAGAAAGAGGCAAGAGAGAGGTGCAGAAAGAGGCAGAGAGAGGTGCAGAAAGAGGCAAGAGAGGTGCAGAAAGAGGCAACAGAGGTGCAGAAAGAAGCAAGAGAAGTGCAGAAAGAGGCAAGAGAGGTGCAGAAAGAAGCAGAGTGAGGTGCAGAAAGAGGCAAGAGAGGTGCAGAAAGAGGCATGAGAGGTGCAGAAAGAGAGCAAGAGAGAGTGCAGAAAGAGAGCGAAGAGCAAGTGCAGAAAGAGGCAAGAGAGGTGCAGAAAGAGGCAAGAGAGTGCAGAAAGAGGCAAGAGAGGTGCAGAAAGAGGCAAGAGAGGTGCAGAAAGAGGCAAGAGAGGTGCAGAAAGAGGCAAGAGAGGTGCAGAAAGAGGCAAGAGAGAGTGCAGAAAGAGGCAAGAGAGGTGCAGAAAGAAGCAAGAGAAGTGCAGAAAGAGGCAAGAGAGGTGCAGAAAGAGGCAAGGAGAGGTGCAGAAAGAGGCAAGAGAGTGCAGAAAGAAGCAAGAGAGGTGCAGAAAGAAGCAAGAGAAGTGCAGAAAGAAGCAAGAGAGGTGCAGAAAAGAGGCAAGAGAGGTGCAGAAAGAGAGCAAGAGAGTGCAGAAAGAGGAAGAGAGGTGCAGAAAGAGGCAAGAGTGGTGCAGAAAGAAGCAGAGGTGAGGTGCAGAAAGAGGCAAGAGAAGTGCAGAAAGTGGCAAGAGAGGTGCCGGAACAGGCAAGAGAGGTGCAGAAAGAGGCAAGAGAGGTACAGAAAGAAGAGAGTGAGGTGCAGAAAGAAGCAGAGTGAGGTGCAGAAAGAGGCTATAGAGAGTGCAGAAAGAAGCAGAGAGAGGTGCAGAAAGAAGGCAGAGGGAGGTGCAGAAAGAGGCAAGAGAGGTGCAGAAAGAGAGCAAGAGAGGTGCAGAAAGAGGCAACAGAAGTGCAGAAAGAGGCAAGAGAGGTGCAGAAAGAGGCAAGAGATGTGCAGAAATGAAGCAAGAGAAGGTACAGAAAGAGGCAAGAGAGGTACAGAAAGAGGCAAGAGAAGTGCAGAAAGAAGAGAGCGGGCAGAAAGAGGCAGAGAGTGCAGAAAGAGGCAGAGTGAGGTGCAGAAAGAGGCAAGAGAGGTGCAGAAAGAAGAGGTGAGGTGCAGAAAGAGGAAGTGAGGTGCAGAAAGAGGCAAGAGAGGTGTAGAAAGAGGCAAGAGAGGTGCAGAAAGAAGCAGAGTGTAGGTGCAGAAAGAGCAAGTGAGTGCGGAAAGAGGCAAGAGAGGTGCACGAAAGAGGCAATTGAGGTGCAGAAAAAGATGCAAGAGGAGTGCAGAAAGAAGCAAGAGAGGTGCAGAAAGAGGCAAGAGAGGTGCAGAAAGAAGAAAGAGAAGTGCATAAAGAAGGCAAGAGAGTGCAGAAAGAGGCAAGAAGATGTACAGAAAGAAGCAAGAGAGGTGCAGAAAGAAGCAGGAGAAGTGCAGGAAGAAGCAAGAGAGGTGCAGAAAGAAGCAAGACAGGTGCAGAAAGAAGAGAGTGAGGTGCAGAAAGAAGAAGAGAGGTGCAGAAAGAGGCAAGAGAGGTGCAGAAAGAAGCAAGGGAGGTGCAGAAAGAGGCAAGAGAGGTGCAGAAAGAAGAACGGAGGGTGCAGAAAGAGGCAAGAGGAGTGCATAAAGAAGCAAGAGAGGTGAAGCAAAAGGAATAAGACAATGTGCAGAAAGAAGCAAGAGAGGTGCAGAAAGAGGCAAGAGAGGTGCAGTAAAGAAGAGGCAAGAGAGGTGCAGAAAGAGGCAAGAGAGGTGCAGAAAGAGGCAAGAGAGGTGCAGAAAGAGGCAGAGGAGGTGCAGAAAGAGGCAAGCATGAGGTGCAGAAAGAGGCGAGTGACTGCAGACAGAATTAAGAGAGGCGCAGAGAACAGGCACAGTGCAGAAAGAGGCAACAGGGGTGCAGAAGAGAGAGCCAGAGAGGTGCAGAGAGACAGAGAGAGCTGCAGAAAGAGGCAACGAGAGGTTGCAGAAACGAGGCAGAGGAGGTGCAGACAAGAGGCAACAGGGGTGCAGAAGGACGAAAGAGAGGTGCAGAAAGAGGCAAGTGAGCGTGCAGAAAGAGAGGCAAGAGAGGTGCAGCAAGAGCAGCAGAAGTTGCAGAAAGAGGCAAGAGAAGTGCAGAAAAGAAGGCAACGAGAGGTGCAGAAAAGAATGAGAGTGAAGGTACAGAAAGAGGCAAGAGAGGTGCAGAAAAAGAGGCAAGAGAGTGTACAGAAAGAAGCAGAGAGTGAAGGTGCAGAAAGAGGCAAGACAAGGTGCAGATAAAGAGGCAAGAGAAGCTGCAGAAAGAAGACGAGTGAGGTGCAGAAAGAGGCAAGAGAGGTGCAGAAAGAAGCAGAGTGAGGTGCAGAAAGAAGCAATTGAGGTGCAGAAAGAGGCAAGAGAAGTGCAGAAAGAAGAGAGTACAGAGGTGCAGAAAGAGGCAAGAGAGGTGCAGAAAGAGGAAGAGAGGTGCAGAAAGAGGCAAGAGAGGTGCAGAAAGAGGCAAGAGAGGTGCAGAAAGAGGCAAGAGAAGTGCAGAAAGAAGGCAAGTAGAGGTGCAGAAAGAGGCAAGAGAGGTGCAGAAAGAAGAAAGAGAGGTGCAGAAAGAGGCAGAGTAGAGGTGCAGAAAGAGGCAAGAGAGGTGCAGAAAGAAGCAAGAGAGAGGTGCAGAAAGAGGCAAGTAGAGTGCAGAAAGAGGCAAGAGAAGTGCAGAAAGAGGCAAGAGAGATGCAGAAAGAAGCAGAGAGAGGTGTAGAAAGAGAGCAGCGAGGTGCAGAAAGAAGGAAGTGAGGTGCAGAAAGAGGCAAGAGAGGTGCAGAAAGAGGCAAGAGAGGTGCAGAAAGAGACGAGATGGTGCAGAAAGAGGCAACAGAGATGCAGAAAGAGGCAAGAGAGGTGCAGAAATAAGCAAGAGAAGTGCAGAAAGAAGCAAGAGAAGTTCAGAAAGAGGCAAGAGAGGTGCAGAAAGAGGCAAGAGAGGAGTAGAGAGAGGTACAGAAAGAGGAAAGAGAGGTGCAGAAAGAAGCAAGTGAGGTGCAGAAAGAGGCAAGAGAGGTGCAGAAAGAAGAAGTAGAGGTGCAGAAAGAAGCAAGAGGAGTGCAGAAAGAGGCAAGAGAGGTGCAGAAAGAGGCAAGAGAGGTGCAGAAAGAGGCAAGAGAGGTGCAGAAAGAAGCAAGAGAGAGTGCAGAAAGAGGAAGTGAGGTGCAGAAAGAGGCAAGAGAGATGCAGAAAGAGGCAAGAGAGGTGCAGAAAGAAGAGAGAGAGAGTACAGAAAGAAGCAGAGCAGAGGTGCAGAAAGAGGCAAGAGAGGTGCAGAAAGAGGCAAGAGGCATAAAGAGGCAAGAGGGGTGCAGAAAGAGACAAGAGGTGGTGCAGAAAGAGGCAAGAGAAGTGCAGAAAGAAGGCAAGAGAGGTGCAGAAAAGAGGCAAGAGAGGTGCAGAAAGAGGCAAAAGAGAGTGCAGAAAGAGGCAAGAGAGGTGCAGAAAGAGGCAAGAGAGGTGCAGAAAGAGGCAAAGAGGTACAGAAAGAAGCAAGAGAGGTGCAGAAAGAGGCAAGAGAAGTGCAGAAAGAAGCAAGAGCAGTGCAGAAAGAGGCAAGGGAGATGCAGAAAGAAGAAAGTGAGGTGCAGAAAGAGGCAAAAGAAGTGCAGAAAGAGGCAAGTGAGGTGCAGAAAGAGGCAAGTGAGGTGCAGAAAGAGGCAAGAGAGGTGCAGAAAGAGGCAGGACAAGTGCAGAAAGAAGCAAGAGAGGTGCAGAAGGAGGCAAGAGAGGTGGAGAAAGAGGCAAGAGAGAGTGCAGAAAGAAGCAAGAGAGTGCAGAAAGAAACAAGAGAAGTGCAGAAAGAGGCAACAGAGGTGCAGAAAAAGAAGCAGACAGAAGTGCAGAAAGAGGCAAGGGAGCTGCAAGAAAGAGGCAAGGGAGGCGCAGAAAGAGGCAAAGAAAGGTGCAGACAAGAGGCAACAGGTGTGCAGAAAGGGGCGAGAGAGGTGCAGAAAAAGGTAAAGAGGGATGCCGAAGGTAAGAGGGATGCTAAGCAAGAGGCAAGAGGAGGTGCAGAAAAGAAGCAAGAGAGGTGCACAAAGAAGCAGCGAGAGCTGCGAGAAACAGGCAAGACAAGTATAGAAAAAGTCAGCAAGGGAGGTGCAGAAAGAGGAAGTAGATGTTGCATGAAAGAGGCAAGAGAAGTGCAGAAGGGAAAGAGAGTGAGGTGCAGAAAGAGGCAGATTGAGTGCAGAAAGAGAGTCAAGCAGAGTTGCACAAGAGAGGTCAGGAGTAAGTGCAGAAAGAGGCAGAGAGAGGTGCAGAAGAGAGCCGACTGAGGTGCAGAAAGAAGCAGATGATGTGCAGAAAGAGGCAAGAGAAGTGCAGAAGTAGGCAACAGAGAGTGCAGAGAAGAAGCAAGAGAGCTGCAGAAGAAGCGGAAGAGAGGGCGCAGAGAGAGGAAGAAAGGCGCAGAAAGAGGCAAGAGAGGTGCAGAAAAGAGGCAAGAAGAGCTGAGAAGAAAGCAACAGTAGTTGCAGAAAGAAGGCAATGTAAGAGTGCTAGGAAAGAGGCAAGAGAAGTGCAGAAAGAGGCAAGGAGAGGTGCAGAGAGAGAGGAAGCAAGAGGCGCAGAAAAGAGGAACGAGAGAGGTACAGAAAGGAGGCAAAAGTGGTTGCAGACAGAGGCAATAGAGAAGTGCGAGAGAAGAAACAGAAGTGCGAGAGAGGCAAACAAGAGGTGCTGACAAGAAGGCAAGAGAGGTGCAGAGAAAGAGGCAGGAGAGGTACAGAAAGAGGCAGAAGAGAGTGCAGAAAGAGGCAAGAGGTGCAGAAGAGCAGCAAGAAGTGCAGAGACGAGCAGCAAGAGAACTGCAGAAAGAGGCAAGAGAGGTGCAAGAAAGAGTCAAGAGAGGTGCAGACATAGGCAACAGGTGCAAGAAGGCGAGAGGAGAGAAAGGTACAGAGGATGCGAAGAGAGCAAGAGGACTGCAGAAAGAAGCGAGTGAGGTGCAGAAAGAGGCAACAGAAGTGCAGAAAGAGGCAAGAGAAGAGAGTGCAGAAACAGGCAAGATAGGTACAGAAAGAAGTCAAGAGGAGATTGCAGAAAGAAAGAGAGCGACGTGCAGAAAGAGGCAAGAGAACTGCAGAAGAAGAGCGAGAGAGGTGCAGAAAGAGCCAAGTGCAAGGTGCAGAAAGAGGCAAGAGAGGTGCTGAAAAGAGGAAGAGAAGCGCAGAGAAAATGAAGCGGTGCAGAAAGAAGCAAGGGGGTGCAGAAAGAGGCAGGAGTTGCAAAAGGGCCAAAGAGGTGCAGAAAGAGGCAAAGAGAGTGCAGAAAGAGGCAAGGAGAAGGTGCAGAAAGAGGCTGAGAGAGGTACAGAAAGAGGCTAGAGAGCTGCAGAAAGGAGGAAGAAGGTGCACAGAAAGAGCAAGAGAGGTGCAGAAAGAGCAAGAGAGGTACAGCAGAAAGAGGCAAGAGAGGTGCAGAAAGAAGCCAAGATAGTACTAGAAAGAGGCAGGCAGAAGTGCAGAAAGAGCGGGGAGAGGTGCAGATAGAGGGAAGAGGGGGGTGCAGAAGAGCCGAAGAGGAGGTGCAGAAAGAAGCAAGCAGAGTGCAGACAAGTGAGTGCAGAGAGAACTGCAGAAGAGAGGCAAGAGAGGTGCAGAAACAGTGCAGAGAGTGATGAAAGGAACAGAGGGTGCACAGAAAGAGGCAAGAGAGGTGCAGAGAGGCGAAGAGGGGTTTGAAAGAAGCAAGCAGAGGTGCAGAAGAGGCAGATTGAGCTGCAGACAGAGGCAAGAGATGTGCAGAAACAGGCAAGAGAGAGTGCAGACAAGAGGCAAGCAGGGGTACGAAGAAAGAAGGCAAAGAGAATTGCATGAAAGAGGCAAGAGACGTGCAGAAAGAGGCAAGAGAGGTGCAGAAAGAGCTAAGAGAGTTGCAGAAAGAAGGCAAGAGAGAAGTGACAGAAAGAGGCAAGGAGAGTTGCATAGCAAAAGAGCAAAGGCGAGAAGGTGCAAGAAGGAGAGCAGTGACGAGCGCAGAAAGAGCCAGAAGAGGTGTGAAAAGGCAGTGAGGTGAAAGAGGCCAGAATGCGTGCAGAAAGAGGCAAGATGAGTGCAGAAAGAGGCAAGAGAGGTGCAGAAAGAGGCAAGAGAAGTCCAGAAAAGAGGCAAGAGAGTGAGGATGCAGAAAGAGGCAAGAGAGGTGCAGAAAGAAGCAAGAGAGGTGCAGAAAGAGAGCCAAGAGAGGTGCAGAGGAGAGAGGCAAGAAAGGCGCAGAAAGAGGAAGAAAGGTGCAGAAAGAAGCAAGGAGAGGTGCAGAAAGAGCCAAAGAGAAGTGCAGAAAGAAGCAACAGAGTTGCACAAAGAGGCAACGAAGTGCCTGAAAGAGGCAAGAGAGAGTGCAGAAAGAGGCAAGAGAGGTGCAGAAAGAGGCAAGAGAGGTGCAGAAAGAGGCAAGAGAGGTGCAGAAAGAAGCAAGAGAGGTGCAGAAAGAAGCAAGAGAAGTGCAGAAAGAAGCAAGAGAAGTGCAGAAAGAGAGGCAAGAGAGGTGCAGAAAGAGGCAAGAGAAGTGCAGAAAGAGGCAAGAGAGGTGCAGAAAGAGGCAAGAGAGTGTAGGAGAGTAGGATCTGCTTCACATGGGTACCCCCCACTTTTGCTGATGCTTCACTGTTTTTCGACTTTAGTCTGGCTGGGGCCCTGCTAATCAGAACCCCAGCCTAGCTGCTTCCTCTCTAAAATGGTTTCCATGTGCCTTAGGCACATCTCTGATTGGAATCTGGAGTGCCCTTATAAGTCCCTAGTATATGGTATACTATGTACCCAGGGCATAGGTACCTCAGAGGCCTACCAGGGGCTGCAGCATGTATTGTGCCACCCCTGGAAGGCCATCCAAAATGACACCACAGGTCTGCTACTGCAGCCTGGGTAAGGTGGTGCATGCACCCCTTACTGTGATATAGGCTACCTATATCACTACATACATACACACATATAAACCTATAAGTCACTCCTATGGCAGGCCTTATCAATCCTGAAGGCAGAGTGCGTGGTTCCTATGTGAGAGGGTGCCCCTGCATGAGCTGGGCCCCTCTGCAGCGTTCGGAGACCCTTCTCTGATGCTGTTTGTAGTGCAGCCCGACCATATACTCTTAAGCGCATTATAACCTCGCGTTAAATGCTAACTTTGGGATGGCTGCACGGAAACATGTCGTGTTTGGTGTCAAACATCTTGGAATACTACCCCCGCCAGTTCTGGCGGCGGGGGTAGCATTCCACCCTTCTAGAGGAGAGACATGTACACACCGGTATACCCGGTACTGACTTTCCAGAGCCCTGGCATCACAAAATGGATGCCGCTGCCACAGACACGAGTCTGGCCTCCTGCTGCTGACCGAAACTCCGGCAGGGAGGCCTGGACAATAGGTTTCCTGTCCCAGGGAGGTGTAACCACCTCCCCAGACAGGATAGTGTGTATTGGGGCTGGGCGGGAGCACTCTCTGGTGCTTTGAAGTCCTGCACTGGGGGCACATTTGGTGTCCCTGTGCATACCCCAGTTCAAACCGGCTCAGGGGCTTCCAGCCCCTGCTCTGGCACGAAACTGGACAAAGGGAAAGGGTGTAACCACCCTCTGCCCTGACCCTCCCATAGGTGGGTCCACAGAGTATGTCCAACCCCTACCTTAGTATAAGTATGGGACCCCAGTCCTTAGGACTTTAGATTTACCTGGACGAAACTCTGACACAGAATCCTGGACCTTCGACGCTCTACTTCAAGATTAGAGGACTGAAGAATCTCCCTTGGGGTCAAGGAGTGACTCCCCTGCTTGGCAGGCACCAAAGAAGCAATTGTCTGGTCTGCATCGCTGAAGCTCCCGCCGGACGCCGAAGTCTTTGCATCACCAGAGGTGGATTTCCAGACTTCCCGAGGCTGCCCTGAGTCCCCAGCAAAGCTGAGGCCCGTAGCTGTCGTGGGTAACGTGGAACCATGACCCCTGGACACCGATCGCATTTGCAAGTGCATCCTCTTCTGGGTCTCCCACGAAGTCATGCTTTGGGATCCGAATATCCCCAGCCTCCGGCACCGACTGCACCGAAGATCACTGGCCTCCACTCCACGAGTGTCCTGTGAGCCAGCTCCACGTGCATCGACTCGAGGCTCCTTTGCGGTCGCTAGTCCGTTGGCTAGTAGGCCCTCCCAAAGACCAATCTTCTTTTACTTGGGCTCCCTGGTTGCTCCAGGCGTGCCCTGACTTACCCTCGCTGGGTGAGTCCCACAGACCTTGCTGGTCTGCAACATCGTCCTTCTTCCATTTCCACGAGACTTGCCGTTGCCAAGGCTTGTTGGGTCCAATCCGGTCGCCGACACCCCTGCAATCGACAGACGTTATGGAACAGCTCGAATCCAGCTCCTGGTCATCGTCGACGCCTCCTGGACCTCGTGGCTGAAGAGTCAAGATGACCGTCAACCTACCTGAAGCACTCGACATCGGTGGGCATCTGCTCATCGCCTTCCTGGTCACTGGCTAGTGACCCAGACTCTGTCCCCTCTGCTTTCAGGTTCTTCAGATCTTCGATCCACCTTTGGATCCACCCGAACACTTTCGACTTGGCCGCCAGCAGCACTTTGCAGCAGATCGCCATTGAAAGCGACGACGAAACCCGACCCCGAAAGACACCTATGCACCCGGCTCCCTGGGTGAGGTAACTCGAGTACTCCGGTGCTCCCGTGGGTATTGAC